>SZYD01000104.1:0-44488 GCA_009363875.1 Mikania micrantha | reverse complement strand
GCTCTTAAACTAAAAACTTTCATAATCATGCAGCGGAAATATAAAACATAGTTTGATAAACAGAAATCAAAAAGTGTCTTATGAAAAACATATCGGATTACCAAAAACCACCGGATCGTATGACTCTATGCCCGAGCTCCATGCCTTCTCCTATCATACCTTCAACCTGACATACATGCTAAATCAAGTCAGCTTACGCTGGTGATTCTAGTTTTCATAAAACAGCATTACACATACTTCACATAAACCTCATTTCATACACATAGTCCATAACCTTAGCACATAACATCCTTAACATCATCATCATATACGTTCCACTGCTACCACACGAGCAGTGGGCTTATGCCGGCACAAGGCTCCATACCCAGTTATAGTCGTGGTAACTATCATACCATACCCAGTTATAGTCGTGGTTGACTATCATACCCATTATAGTCGTGGTTGACTATCATACCCAGTTATAGTCGTGGTTGACTATCATACCCAGTTATAGTCGTGGTTGACTATCATATACCCAGTTATAGTCGTGGTTGACTATCATACTCAGTTATAGTCGTGGTTAACTATCATACCCAGTTATAGTCGTGGTTGACTATCATGCCCAGTTATAGTCGTGGTTGACTATCATACTACCCAGTTATAGTCGTGGTTGACTATCATACCCCACCCATCACAAGAGCTGGTACATCTTTCATACTTATCCTATAACACGTATAGGAACATCGTTCGTTCGTCATACATGATATACTAGCATTATATCATCTTTTATCATAATCATCATAACATTTACTGCTAACATCATAACATCATTCATAGCAGTCATCATGGCATCTTAGACATGTTATACTAGCATCGTCTCATCATACCATCATAGCATACTGTCATCATGCACATTTCATCATAACATACTAGCATCATCAGCATATCATAATATCATGTCATCATGCCTACAATCATACTTCCATCCTAGCAACCTAGGACCTTGTCATACTCCTATAACGTTTTCCATAGTTATCATCATGAGCATGTTATCATAAAGCCATCATCATATCAAATGCTAGCATCATTTTCATGTCATGTTATTCATTATCATAATTCATTTCTCATGCTTCATCATACTTAACATACTTTCTGCATAGATCATACTAACGCATACGCATGCATACATAGTCAGGGCATACCATCATTCATTCTCATCATCATCATAAGCACATAACATCATACATAACCATAAGCATGTATGTCAGCCCAAAACAGTTAACATGAAATAGGGCGTCTAGAACTCACATGATAGTAGACTCTTGTTCTTCTTAGCCGAACTCCTTAGCTAAGCCTTAACCTACATCCGTTACATCACCTCATTACGTTACATTACGTTCTTAGACTTAGAAAATATTCTAAGTCCCAATAGCCTACTAGTCCCCCTTTCTGAATCCAAGTTCTCGAAACTTAGCTAAGTGTTCGAAACCCTTGAAATTCGTTAAGTTCCCATGTACACAACAGAAATCCACGAGTATTCGAAATACTAGTGTATTCGAAATACCCTGTGTATTCGAAATAACATGTGTATACGAAATGCCTTGTGTATTCGAAATAACATGTGTATGCGAAATGCCTTGTGTATTCGAACATGGCACTGTACTCGAAATTTCCATGTATTCGAAATAATCATGGTATTCGAATTACCCCTTAGTGCAGGATTTCGTGTACTCATCACTTTCGTCATTAAACATCTCAGAAATTCATCTAAGACTTTGGGGAGCTAGTTCTAGGTTCCTTAGGGTGTTATCTATACACTAGAACCTCAAGTTCCGAACTTTATGCATAAAGGTGTGAGCTTTATGCATAAGTTCCCTTTTTGTATGTCCATCCTAACTTTAGTATAAAAATCTAGCTTTCTATACATAAATCACTTACTTGAAGATAGCTAATCCTCCTGTAGAATCCCGTGCGTTTCCTCCTTCGTTTGGCCGATCAAAAGCTCGATTCTTGAAGTCCTCGAAATCTGCTTCGTGTACTCGAGAGAAATGTGCTTCCAGACAAAGGTTAGCACGTTTCCCAAGGCTCCACTATTTATAGGCAGTGTACTCGAACTGGTGTACACGAAATGTGGTGTACTCGAAATCCTCCCTATTTCGAGTACACGATTTCTACCCCTCACCTTGGTTATTTTCGTCTATTTTCCCACAAGTTACTTATTCACTACGCATTCGTAAGTTCAAGTAACTTGTATTAGAAAATTTGGGATGTTCACTTTGCCTCAGTCATCGTTCCATTACTTGTTTCAAAAATAACTTCCCTATAATATTTTTAGTGAAATCAAGTGCTAAGCAAGTTACGTATCATATAAAAAAAACTAAACAACTTACATTTCATTACAGTCTGAATTTGCTTCTTCTGATCCTAACACAACTTTTTTTGATCCCTTTGCAGGTTGTTTTCTGGTTTCAACAAGTATGTGAAATCACCCACTATGTTTAAACTTTCAACTTAATAATTAAACTTTTAATTTAAACTTACTCATCCGATAGTTTAACAATGTAATCCCATACTGAATTTTCCTCCTTGTTGCACCTATTAGTAATTTCAACTTCTCGTAGCAAGTATGCTGACTTGCATTCCCTTGAAACACCTTTTAAACGCTTACTTTTAACGACGACTGTCTGTTCAATGGTTTTAGATGCTTCTAATAAAAATAAAAACAAGTATGATGTAATATGTTTATAATTTAGTTTGGGTCATCGAGGCATTGGTTGTGGTCTCAATTTCTGCAGAATTTATCATGTGTGTTAACCACATGACCTATTTTATTAAATGTATGTAGTTATAACAGTCCTTATCATTATTAGAAAATTGCCTACATCAAGTTATAATACTATAAACTAAACTGATAGAATTTGAATATCAAGCTACATTGTTTTTCCAATTACATATTTATATTTTAATATATAATTTGCAAAGGAGTTTGTAAAATACTGACCAATTTTTGATTGACCTGTTACTTCAATTGCCTCCATTGATTTTGTAATGTCATTGTTTAAAGCGTCCTTGTTGGCCGTTTTTTTTTGACTCGACATTCGTTGTCTTAGTTTCTGCAATTATTATATTAGTCAGGTTTTTTATATCTACATAACAACCATAACAATCAATACAGGACCACCAAAAATAAACTACCGACTTACATTATGCCATTTTACATTAATATCAACCTTACTTGCATTTCCTGCTGTATAATGCAATTACTGTATGTTGTGAATACATTTATATCAACGCAATACCCATAAACATTAAAACATATCCAGCAAAAACTAATGTATCAACCTACCGACATTAATACAATTACTACATTGTCTTACATTAATCTGAATCTTAATTACATCATTTTCTTATAATAACACTATTACCTTTTTCGGATACATTTTGATTCATCAACCCTTGTTTTGGCTCAACTTTGATTTTGTTTTCTGAGTCACCTTTTTTTGCCTCAATTTTAGCCATTGCTTTTCTTTTTTCCGCCAATATATCTGTGAACATTAAAATGGCTTATTACATTACTTTATAATAAACTAACATTTTAACGTAATACCAAAAACCATACAAAGCTTTTACCTGCTTTTGTCCACCTCCCCACCTTAGGACGTGGTGCATTAATTCCTTCATTCATAGCTCCACTTGCACCAAACTTCTCTGCTACTATTTCTGCATTAAAGCAACGCAACCAAACATCAACTACAATAACAAATAGACACTTTATTTTTAGCCATTTACCTGATTTTGACCTGCCCATCATTTTACCATCTGCTGCATTCATCTTATCAGCCACAAAAGTCATAGTTTTGTCATCACCTATTTCCCTTTGTCCTATGTTTGAATTATCAGAAAATATGGTATCAACAGATCAAAAGTATCACTTATATACATGACCCTTATTTTTTATAGATTGTAGTTATATGCAAACCTGTGAATTTGTTGGTTTCTTCCTGTGTTAACCCAAGGCTAAATGTGGGTATTTCATCTTTTAGCATGACTGCTTTCATACAACTGTCTTGCACAACTTCGTTTTCAATGTCCTTCAAACGTCCTTGTTTAGGAACATTTGCACTGTTTATTTCCAACAATATATCTGCATTAATGTAATCAAAACCATCAGTTTGCATGTCTCGAAATCTACATGTTAAACTACTCAAAGCTACTTACATTGCCAAAAAGAAATATCTTACATACTTTTTATATATATATTAAATCAAATTACAATAACATTAATTTAAATAAAACCCATATTTTTCAATTTAAGTTTTTGTACCTTTTTTTGTCTTCCCCACAAACTTACGATCAGCTATGGTAACATTCTCAATACACACCTGCTTTCATGTTTTCACTTAATCCCTTGCCTGTTATATTTAAATTAATTAAAAAAAGTACAAAATCAAATTTGAAGAAAGCACTACATATATTAATTTTGTAGGGCACTTTGTTCTTCAATCAATGTTTTTACACAAACTTACACTACAAATAATTGATTTTAATCATATTTTACATTTTAAATCAATTGGTCATAAATCAATGTTACATACATATACCTATAATTTTATTGTATTCTTCTTGGTTTCCCTCCTGTGTTAATCCAAGACTAAAGGTTGGAAATTCATCAACCACAACTCGTTGATTGAGAACCTGATCTGGTTTGTCTATGCAAACTTTGTCACTTGTGTGTTACGTCAATGTTTTATAGATTCTTCAAATGTAACGTTAACTTACTTTAAATGAAAAATCATTTCCTACCTGAAACTTTTGTTACATATTTACCTTCTGTCTCTGCACCCCACTTGCACCCTTGAAACTTGTCTTTCGTTTCTCCTTCTGGTTTCTCTACAATTTAAAATTAGAGATTAATATTAATATATATAGCCTGTCATATTTTTTTAATTTACATTAACTTACATCTGTGTCCCATAAAAAACAAAATGAATGTTAACTTAATTTAAATGAAAAATCATTTAATACCTGATACTTTGGTTACATCTTTACCTTCTGTATCTGCACCCAACTTGCAACCTTCAAACTTGTCTTTTGATTCTCCTTCTGGTTTCTCTACAATTTAAATTTATAGATTGTTATTAATATAAAAAAGCTGTCACATTTTGTTTATTTACATTAACTTACATCTGTGTCCCATAAAAAACAATACCAATTAGAATACATACTTGTACCTGATTGTTCATGCCCTTTTCTTTCATGTTGTTCTTGAGTAAAACCGAGGCTGAAACTTGGGCAACCTAAGTCACTACATGATTATTGTTGTCATCAGTATCTTCATTATTTTTTTTACCCGTTTCCAGATCAACATCATCTTCGTCATCGTCACTTTCTATCCATTTTTGTCTACGCCTGTTTATTTCCAAACAAACATCCATAATTCGGTCGTCTATATCATCACGTAACCCACTCCCCAGAGTGTCATCACTCAACACTGCACACTTTTTAATTGAAGATGTCGCCTCATTTTTCTTTACATTAAATGACTCCTCATTTTTATTTATAACTTCTTTCTCTTTTAATTGAACAACGAACGGCTTTTCATTGAAAATCCTCTCATATTTCTCCGCCATAAGCCTAACCATATGATTCTTTGGTTCTTTTTGAATTTGCTTCACTATTGCTCTCTCAAACCTTTTTTTGTTTCATATTGTTTGATCAAGCATACGGTCTAGATCAATCATGTTACCCTATAACTCAAATCAATCAAAATTAGTTTATATTTTTATATAATATATAATATTACAATATGAGTTCTTATATATTGTTAGTACCAGATCACTGTTTTTTGATATTTCTACTAACTCCAACGCTTCCCTTTGCTTAAGTTTCTCCATATTCCAAAATTCAATTGGTGCTTTTGTATGATCCACATTCATCCCCGTGCATTGTACGTTGTCCACATACAACAACTTTGAAAATAAACACAAAAGTTACATAATTAGTGAATTTTTAAATTTAAAAAATTATAATTAAGCAAAAAAAACATTAAAACGTACCGTAAGCAATGCTACAGGACCTTTAAAAGGAGATTTTGTATTTGGTAACCATCCAGATTTGCACTTCTCTATGCAATCAATGATATAAGAACACCAATTTACATTTGATATATCGGTATCATCAGCTAAATAGTTGAGAACATCTAACTTGCATTTTCCATGCGCATGACATTCAACAATTGTACTCAGAAATAACATCAAGAAGTCAAGTTTGAAATTTAAAGAGTCATCATCTCCAGCCTCAGTAAACCTCTTAACCAATTCAGAAGGAGAGATATAATCATTGGTATATAAATTTCTCCATTCTTGGATTTTTTTACAAAGATTCTTGGTTGGGTTAACATTTTTTAAATCAATAATTCCTTTTGGAACTCCTAACAATCCAAACACCGCCTCTTCATTAACCTTAATTGGTCCTTCTCTACCAAGTATTTCCATACTTGTCACATCCAATCTATCCACAATATAATGGCCTATTTTTTGTGGTATTCCATTTACCTTAAAACTAAGTAACTTTCCAAAACCCATCTTTTTAACAGCTTCTTTTTGTTTTGGTTTCAAGCTTTGCAATCCTTTACAAAACTGTTTTGGGGTGCATCTGTTCACTATTCGAAACCATTTAACAGGGATATCCAAACCCTCTTCCTCGTCTACATTGTTTTCCTTTTTTAACATTCGCCTTTTTACATTGTTATCTGAGCTATGAACAACTGTATTATAAAACATAAAAACCGTCAACACTAATCTGAATTAGATTTTAAGTCATGCATTAAAAAGTCTAAGCAACTTAACATTTTAAACCAATTTATTTTAATAACCTGATTAAAAAAATACCTTTTCTTTTCTTTCTCCTTTTGATGACATCAACTGCACAGTCAAGTTTTTGATTTGTATCATCATCTGAATCTATTTCAACAGGAGAATTACTTGTGTTTGTGAATCTACTAAGTGACTTGGATGCTATTCTATCACTTTTCCTTCCTGAAATTAAATTACATTTAGCACAATATTTTAAAAATTTTAGTTAAAGTAGATAAATTTTTTTTACTCTCTATTGACCGCCCACTCGAGTCAACTTCAATTGTCTTCATTTTTTGAGTTAACAAATTTCCTTCTTTTTTACTCTATACTGCAAATAAACAGCAATAACATATTTAAACCTCACTGTGGAAAATTACAGAGAACCAGAATTTCGATTTACAATGGTGTACAGTAAACGAACAAAACTCACATAAATCGGTAGACGATTAGTTAAAAATGGTGTACAGAATTTCGATTTACAATAACAGCCATTATCTACTTTTAGAACGGTCGACTAACCGCCACTATTGCAACACCATTCCATCAATCACCGATTTTTTTTTTGAGATTCAGTCCAAAGAACCCTAAATCCCAAATCAACGAACGGAGAAGACGAAGAATTTATATCCTTTATACTTATACATGCAATCACTTACCGAACGATGATGAACCACAATCTTCGTTATTTCATCGTCTTCAATCTCCGAAAGATCTTCTAATTCGTCGTCTTCGGTCTCCACGATTTTATCTTTCTTAAATTTTGCTTCAAAAGTAAACAAGTATTCCTAATTAAACGAAGAGAGAGAGAGGGAAAAGCATGGTGTTAACAGTGAAATACCCTGTAGTTGCAGCTTTATCATAAACAAAAACTTCCGATTTTACCCTTTTCAGTTATTTTCCAATTTAAATAATCACATTAAATGACATGTATTCTCATTAGCCGTAGGATCTAGATTTCAATTTTTTTTAAACCATTAAGATTGAGTTATACGGTTATCGCAATAAGGAAGGGTTAACAACCGAACTATCCCCTATATATATATATATATATATATATATATATAGGCAAGGTATAAAAAATAACCCTCATCTTTTACTACAACTACATAACCCATTTCAACGAATCATAAACTTTCACATAAGCATTTCATTAAAATATTAAAAAGGGCATCATAGTCATTTTAACTTTATAAGTTTTCCCCTCCTCTATTTTAAACATTAATAACTTTTTTATAATATATTATTTTTTAAAAAAATTGCACCAATATATTCGTCTCATTTTTCTCTTTAATTCCGTTATAGTCTCGACTACTTTTTTTTTTACTTTTTTTAGATGCCCTATATTACATCATTGTAACGAGCTTAAATATAACAAATTTATTTGAATTTTTTTTTAAAATGATAAATTACAGTGAGGTAATTTACATGGACGTAATTTATCGTGATGTAATTTACATTGACGTAAAATTCGGTTTCGGTTTTTTTCGGTTAATTTGGTTCCGGTTCGGTTTTTTCGGTTAATTCGGTTTCGGTTCGGTTTTTTTTTTTTGCTTTTTGTTCATCCCTAATTTGTAACGAGCCTAAATACAACAAATTAGTTTGAATTTTTTTCGAAAAATGATAAATTACATCACTATAATCATCATTGTTAGAGAAAAAAAATCAAAATAATGTGTTATATTACATCATTGTAATTTATCATTGTAATTATCATTGTTAGAGAAAAAATAAAATAATGTGTTATATTACATCAGTGTAATTTATCATTGTTAGAAAAAATTCAAAATAATGTGTTACATTTATGTTCGTTATATCGATGTTAATAATGGACAATGAGAAAAAAAAAATTAAAAAAACTAGTCAACATTATAATGGGAATTAAAGAGAAAATTACATCACTGTAAATAATGAGTTACGTCACCGTTAATTATGTCATTGTAAATTACTTTATTTTGTGTTACATTACTTCATTTTTAGTTACATTACTGAAGTTTACCATTGTTAGAACAAATTTATAATTAATTTGCTATCGTTAAGCTCGTTACAATGATGTAAATATATGACATCAAAAAAAAAAACTAGTCGAAACTATAACAATATTAAAGAGAAAAATGAGACGAGTATAATGGTGCAATTTTTTAAAAAAATAATATAGTATAAAAAAGTTATGAATGTTTAAAAAAAGGGTGTAAACTTTACATAAATGACAAATGTCCTAAATGCCCTTCATACTAAAGACAAAAGAATTGACACGTGACACGATCCTACACACTTACCTTTTTCAACTAACCATTGGATGATGGTTAATGGGTTGTAGCAAAAGATGAGGGTTATCAAAAATTCCATCCCCTATATATATATATAGGATATGTATATTTTGGAAACCATGTTGAGATAAAGAAACTTTGGAAACCACATACTTGGTCCACATTTAGCCACATCACCATTTCATTTTAATAATCCTATATAATACAAGGCTAATTTAGTCTTTTTCAACAAAATTACCTCCACACAATATTTAACTACATTTTCTCTCTTTAATATTTTATTATTTAACAACATTCTCTCTCTTCAAATTCAAATCAAAAACAAAATATTTAATTTTTAAACATTTTCCACCTATTTTTTCCCACCAGGTTTTTAAAATGAGTAAAATAAATGATAGATGGTTGGATGTGTACAACTATTGTCATTGTTACATTATTGTTACGTTTTTATCGGATATTTGTGTATATGTATTGTCATGCCTAACACATTGTTTGTTTATGTTCGTTTTTATGTTTAACAAACCTATTTTTTTTTAATTTTTTTTATAGTTTTTTAACATCATTAGGGTCAATTTTATAAAAAATATGAAAAAAGCGCCACAATTTTTTTTTTAGAAAAATAAATTGTAGACGATGTAACACAGACGTAACACAGCTGTACAGATCAACGGCGACCTGTACAGCTGTGTTACGTCAGTGTTACATCGTCTACAAATTATTTTTTAAAAAAAATTTGTCGGCGCTTTTTTCATTTTTTATATAAAATTAACCCTAATGATGTTACAAAACTATAAAAAAAAAAAAAAAATTAGGTATGTTTACATCATTTTTTTCAAAGGTTCCAAAGTTTCTTCAACTCAAGTAGGTTTCCAAAATAACCATCGTATATATTGGAAACCCACTTGAGTTTAGGAAAATTGGAACCTTTGAGAAAAACAATGTAAACAAACCTAATTTTTTTTATAGTTTTGTAACATCGTTAGGGTCAATTTTATAAAAAAATGAAAAAGCGTCGACAATTTTTTAAAAAAAAAAATAATTTGTAGACGATGTAACACAGACGTAACACAGCTGTACAGATCAACGAAGACCTGTACAAAAGGGAAGGGATCATATAATAACTCAACCAAGTTTCCAATATATACATTCCCTATATATATATATAGGGAAGGGATCATATAATAACTCACTCTAATTGAAAAAACTCTATAACTCTAATCTAATGGTTCAAATTTCCAAGATTTAATCTAATGGTGACATGTGTCACTAATTAACTTTTAATACAAAAGGCGTTATGGTCTTTTGTGTTAATTACAAAAATCAGATTTAATATAAGAGTGACAAGTGTCAAACTCTTAAAAAACCATCTATTTTCCTATTTTTAAATTAAAGTTCCTCCCTTGTTTTTTATACACTTATAACTTTTTTATACTTTGTTATTTTTTTTATAAACATTACACCATTAAACTCATCATATTTTTCCCGTTAATTTCATTATAGTCATACCAAATTTTTTTCGGACGTTCGTAATTACACTAACGTAAAAAACATAAGTACAATAATTTTTCTCTTTTTTCAAAAATTTTCCATCAAAATTTTTTTTCTCTCATCTTAAATATATATTACAAACTTATTTTTTATTATAAAATTTAGTTAATTAGATAAATTTATATCAAATAAGATAGAAAGTTAGATAATTGTAACGTAAAAAATAATAAGTTACAGCTCGTTACATGAGTGTAACGACTCGTTACATCAGTGTAATTATGGAACACTTTGAAAAAATTCAGCTCGTTACATCAGTGTAATTAGGAACACTTTGAAAAAATTCAGCTCAACACTTTGAAAAAATTCAGCTCGTTACATCAGTGTAATTTCAAAAACATTAAAATTTTTTGACAAAACTATACTTGAATTAAAGATAAAAATGTGACAAATTTAATGGCGTAATTTTTTTAAAAAATAATAATGTATATAAAAGTTATGAATGTTTAAAAAATTGGGGGATAAACTTTTATTTTAAAAATTAAATCAAGTACACCTAACAAATCTCCAAAATACTCTTAAAGGAAATCTCAAGCACTCATTTTTTTCTATATTTAATATGGACCACACATTTCAAATTTATTAAATTAGACAAACAATCAAATTGAGTTAATAAGTTATCTCAATTACCATGGGTTAACATTCACTCCTTACCCTATATATATATATATATATATATATATATATATATATATATATATATATATATATATAGGGTTCCATTGTTAATCCCTTATAGCGTTAACCGCTTAACCCTAGCGTTTTTTTGCCCGAATCTTAAAAAAAAATTTTTCATGGTTTTTATTTTGCAAAAATAGGGGGGTTTCTTTTTTGTGTTTTTGCTAATTCATCACCGTTTAGAAGTTATTGTAAGTGTAAGTTACTTACACTTACTTACAATTTCGTATCTGATGCAGTAAATGTAAGTAAGTGTAAGTAACTTACACTTACAATAACTTCCAAACGGTGATGAATTAGCAAAAACGTAAAAAAGAAACCCCCCTATTTTTGCATATAAAAACCATGGAAAAAAAATTTAAGATTCGGGCAAAAAACGCTAGGGTTAAGCGGTTAACGCTATAAGGGAGGTTAACAATGGAACATTCCCCTATATATATATATATATATATATATATATATATATATATATATATATATATATATCTATCTATATAATAAATAAATGTTTTGATATGCTATTTGTCAACATTTTAGGCTACTTAAAAATTGTTTTCCCTCCTCTCTTATAATAATATTTATATGTCATGTTTTTATTTGATTTTTTCATCTTCTCACTCCTATTAAATATTAATGATTTTATTTAACTTATTAAATAATATGATTAAATTATGAATCAATTCTTTATTTTTTTTATAAAACGTCACTCCTTACCCTATATATATATATATATATATATATATATATCTATATCTATCTATACTATATAATAAATAAATGTTTTGATATGCTATTTGTCAACATTTTAGGCTACTTAAAAATTGTTTTCCCTCCTCTCTCTCATAATAAATATTTATATGCCATGTTTTTATTTAATTTTTTCATCTTCTCACTCCTATTAAATATTAATGATTTTATTTAACTTATTAAATAATATGATTAAATTATGAATCAATTCTTTAATTTTTTTATAAAATGTCTTTGAAAAATATGTATTATGTTATTTTAAACAAATAATTTTATAATATATATATATATATATATATATAGGGTAGGGATATTTTGAAAACACATTCTCAATGAGAAAACCACGAAAACCATGTAAACATCATGTAAAAAAACGGTTTTTTTTGGATTTTTTTTAAAGGTTTGTAACATTATTTGGCATATTTTTATAAAAAAATAAAAAAACGCCGAGAAAATATTTTTAAAAAATATTTTATAAACCCACGTGAAACATACGTAACATCTGGACACAGTGTTACGTATGTTTTACGTGGGTTTATAAAATATTTTTTTAAAAATATTTTCTCGACGCTTTTTTTAATTTTTTTTTTAACAAAAATGTGCTAAATAATGTTACAAACCTGTAAAAAAAAATTCAAAATAAAACGTTTTTTTTACATGGTTTTCTTATTGAGGATGAGTTTTCATTTTATCTTTTCCCTATATATATATATATATGTGTGTGTGTGTGTGTGTGTGTTATAAGAACTTTTTTTATAAATTTTTATTTTTAAAGTTTTTCTACATAAAAAAAGGTATAACTAATATTATTAGTATTAATATAATCATGTAAATTTAAAAAAAATAATAAAATTATTTTAATTATGTAAATTCATGAATACATAATTATAAAATCACATTATTTTTTATTCGTAAACCCGTGTATTACACGGGCTTATAACATAGTCTATGTAATATAATAAATGAAGATTTGTGAGTGCCATGTGGCACTCAATTAGACACCTTTTGAACTCTATTTCCCGCTCAAAATATCTTCACATTATTAAATTATTCAAATCATAATTTTAATAAATTGTGGCAATTAATGACATGAGTGAACTTATTGCAAAGCCTAATAATTAATTTATTTACGTATTGACGTTAATAAATTATTCTCACCGTTGTAGTTGTTTTTTTTTTGCGAGTCTTTTTTGGTTTTTTTATATGAAAATTGTAATTGTTATCCTCAAGGGCATGTAATAAGATAATATATATCTATTCAAATAAATAAAGGTTTTTAGGAACACTTGTCATGTTTTTAGATCACCTCAATTTTGTTTTTCCCTCATATCTCTTATTAAATACATATTTTGAATTAAGAAAAAAAGATTTTTTAATACATTAAAATTATATTAATATCCAAAAACACACTTTTTTTAAAAAAAAAAGCAAATTATTATAAAATATTGAACTTTCAAAAAGAAAATTAAAAAAAAATTAAGAAATAAAATTTGAAAAAACTATAGTGTTTAAAAAAATAATATAATTATTTTATATTAAAAAAATTGTCTTATATTGTTTAAATTTTTAATGATAATTATTTATCATATTTTTTATCCATCCCGTGTAATACACGGGGTACTAACCTAGTTTAGAATATATGATGATGTTTGTTTAGAGAAAAATTAAGGTGACAGAATATATATAATCTGATTAATGTAAATTTTTTTAGTCCATCCCTCATGCCAACTTCATCGTCAACCCAAATCAATTCTTTATTAAAAAAATATATATCTATCTCTTCCACGCACTCCCATCAAACTAAATTTTTCATGCATGCTAACAATCCAACAGAAACCATTTACTTCGTTAAAAATGTAGTTTTTAATTATTTAAAATAAAAAATAAAAATTAATAATATTTAATATTGGATTGTATCGGCCAAGTGCTATTCATATCTATCTTCTTTATCTAATAAAAGAATAGCTGTTTGTGACACGTGTTGCTTCCTGAGAAAAAGTTTTCCCACCCATAACCACTTCTTCTCATCTCATCACACAGATCTCTCCTCCTTCCTTTGATTTAGGGTTTACGTTTCACATCTTTTCTAATTGAATCTTCCTGTCCAGAATCACGTCTTCTCACCACAAACTTATTGCTTCCTTGATTCAAGCTTGACATTTCACATCTTTGCTCCTCCAATTGATTATGTGAACGGTTATCATTATACATCTTAAGCTTCGTGAGTTGTTATGATCGTTGTGATTTTATTTTGGTTTGTGCCTGAATTTGACAGCCAAGAAAAGGTCATACGAAGTATCTAGGGATTGAGTCTTTGTGCATATATATTTTGATTTTACGAAAGATGTATGTGAATGTGTGAATTTTGTTTTAAGAATTTGAAGTTATTTTGGGTTTAGATTATGGAGCCTAAGAAAAGCAGAGGCCCCACTGATTAAGTCCGGACCCCAACATTTCAATAGATTATGCTCTTTTTACTCAAATTGTTAGTTATCTTTATCTATCTACTTATGTTAACTTTTTATTGTATGATGCAAAAGCTTTACACCTGATAAGACAAGACAGATCGAATTTGAAGAGATCACGAAAAATATAAAGTCCGAGAGTAGTGCAGCAGATAAGGTACAATCTGTATTCTATATTTCTATCTATAAGTATCAATATTCACTTATTTATATTCTATAGTTATCAGTTTATGGATCAAGTTGAGCAATTCACTTATATCCGGTGACTTTTATCTAAAGTTGGTTAGATTTGCACTTTGTTTAACCTTATTAAAGGTATATATGGTTCCTTCAAGCTGTTAATTTTAAATGCTTTTTTTTTAAAATGTGTGGTTGAAATGTTTACATATTTGTGCTCCTCATCGTGTAGCTGGTATGGTATTAAAACAATTGATCAAATTTTGTTTCTCCCTTCTCCTTTAATCTTAAGCTCAACATGTTAGTTATGCTTTGGATGTGTATTTGTTTTGTAAATGCTTAACAAAAGTGTTGCAACCAAACTAATTTCATTCTAAAAGCAAAATTAACTATGCATGATACGTGTTTTGTCAAATCATATATGGTACTTTAAGCTATTTTTAGGATTTTGACACATTTAAAGAGTTGGGTTACAAAATGGACTAGCATACTGTACGAATTTATTTCTTAGTAGCAATTCTTGCAGATGAACTCAATTCATCAATTAAGTTAGATATTTCAAATTTTTTACAACTTGTATAGTTTGTTTCTGATTGTATTGCAACAGAATTGTGCTACTATTCTATATGAATTGTGAATTGAACTTACTCAACTAAAAAGTAAAAGACTTTGATAATAACCTATTCATGAGTTTTTTGTTCAAGTTAAGTAACATTGTTATTGTGTCTATTCATCAATTTTTGTGTAAGGTAAGTAACATAATTGTGTCTTTCGATTTTTAATGTATAATTACAACTATTTGAGTCATGTGATACAGTGATAGATAATCCAGCTGAAGTTGGTTTTAAATAAAAATTATCGGAATGTTAAAAAAATAAGCAAAATTGTATATTTAGATTTTTTTTAAAAAAAACTTAATTATAATTATAACTAAAGAAAAACAAAGAAAGAAAAAACTTAAATTGAACCAATAAGACATAGACATGTGCCTAGGGATGGCAATGGGCCGGGTTTGGGACGGGTTTGAGTAATCTCAGTCACATATCCGTTTATAAAAAGTATGTCTCATACCCGTCCCAAAACCCATCGGGTATCTATCGGGTATTTACCCGGCGGGTTTCGGGTATCCCGGCGGGTTTCGGGTATATCGGCGGGTTTAGCTAAATATACTCGTTAAGAATAACTGGTTTAAATCACGTCGGGTATTGAGTAACTAATAATAAATTTATTTTTTTATAACCAAAAACTATATGTTAAATATGACAAGAACAAACTATTAATATATCATATAGCATGAAATTTCAAAATGTTGTAAGTTGATTAACATTGTTCAACATAACCAAAAAATGATAATTACCAAAATGGTTCAAAAAAATATTGTAGTTGCCACAAAAAAAAACAAAGATAAACAAAGGAACAAATTTTATGAACAATTTCTAAAGTTCAAAAAGAATAAAAAAGAAACAAATTATATATACTTCAAATGTATATAAATGGGTATTTATAATCGGGTAAACGGGTATATAAAATCGGGTAATCGGTACGGGTAAACGGGTATATGAACAAATCCCAAGCCCGTCCAATACCCGCGAAAATTTGAAAAATTGATCCCATACCCAGCCCAATACCCATCGGATTTGGAAATACACATCTCATATGTAGGGGTTTCGGGTAAACCCGTCGGATACGGGTTTTTTTTTGCCATCCCTGATGTGCCATTGTTCAATATTAAAAAAATTGAATAACTTTACTTGTAAAAATCCCCGACTAGGTCGATTAATCGCTAGTCCCCTAAGGCCGATTAGGCCCGACTATCCGACTAGGCCGATTAATTGGCCGATTAATCCTGATTAATCCCGATTAATCCCTAGTCCCCACCCCACCGCCCGACTAGCGCCTAGCGATTTCTACAACATTGACTTTACACAAATATAACCAACTTTTATAATTGTCTCAATAAAATCACTAGAACTTTTTTGTCTCGATTAGGTTATTGAACGTGTTAATGGTGTTTTAATCATATTTAAAATAACCTGAATAGTAGGTTAATTTTTTTACAGAAATATAACTAACTTTCATAACTGTTTCAATTAAGTCATTGAAATTTCTTTTGTCTTATTTAGGCCATTAAACTTATTAGTTATGTTCTAATCGGCTAATCCTATGTAAATAAAAATTATTTATGCATGCTATTTAAAAATATTAAATGAAAAGAAAATATTAAATTAAAAAATATTTACAATTTCAACATTTATGCATGCTATTTTAAAAAATCATTTTTAAACAATTATTAAATTCATATAACTTTTAATTTAACATTAGTTTCTTAAATTTAATATTTATATAAATTATTTTTTGAAATGATAGATCACCCCTTAACATATTAAATATATAAAATACATAGAAATATCATATTAACATTTTATTCAGGTTGTTTACACATGATTAAAACACTGTTAATAAGTTCAATGACATAATCGAGACAAAAAAATTACAATGACTAAATTAGGATAGTTATAAAAGTTGACTATATTTGTGTAAAGTTATCCCTAAAAAACTTGTTCACTTGTCTTTAGGGGTGTGCAAATATCGGTTCGGTTATTAGGTTCCACCGAAACCGTCGGTTCGGTTATTAGACTTTTGGAAACCGAAACCGTAACCGAGCACCGGTTTCGGTTATACAGGTCGGTTTTCAGGTGATTATTTTGATGTTGAAAAATTGGCTATCGAACATGTTTTTATTGTTTTGAAATATTTTTAGTATCTTTCAAGCATACGTATACATGAAAATTGCATTACATTAAATACATAAACAAACATGAAAATATGGTTCAAACACATGAAAATACATGAAAAATATATGAAAAATACATGAAAGTATACATATCGGTTCGGTTTCAGTTATTTCGGTTATTGGGGATGCGTAAACCGTAACCGAATGGTTCGGTTTTTACCCTATCTTAACCGTAACCGATCAGTTAAGTCGGTTTTGGTTTTTTTCCCGGTTTTTGGTTTTGTATGCTCACCCCTACTTGTCTTGGATTTTGGTTGGTCTAGCGAACATGGTTGGTCTAGCAAACAGGTCATATCCAGATAAGTTGTCTTAGTGGTAGAAGACCCACCTTCCAATGTAGAGATCAAGGGTTCGACTCTCACTTGAGGCACTTAGATGGATACCAGGTGAGGGAAGAATCTTGAGTTTAATCTCGGGTTCTGAACCGATGGGGGCACAGTTTTTACGGCAAATAAGCAGGTTTCTGCGCATCAGATGCAGCTCTTCCGAGGGTGGCGCCTGGTAAAACTGGTTATCGCTCTTTTGAGGAATGGGTCTTTCGAGCCCTGCTTGCTTGGTACATATGACATGACTTTACGCTCGTTTGTTGATGTTCAAAAAAGCAAACAGGTCATGATTAGTTTTTTTTTCAAAAGAGTATTGGTAATGATTTGAGAGATGCTAGGTTGTTATAAACCTGCATTTAAAAATTAAAATTGTAGAAACTTGTGAAAAAAGATCTAATTTTATTTTTTAATAAACGTTACAAACCTATATGAAATTATCTATTGATGTTTGATAGGGTTCACCCAATTTACCTGAACCGTACCGTTGTGTAGCATAAATTTGCATTTCTGATACATGGTTACTATATTTCTACTAATACATGGTTATTATGCCTAAATCAGATTCTATCCATCCTAGAATCATACCCGGTTCGACCTCTACTCATAAATATTTTGTTTTCAATCTATGAAAATCTGTTTTTTACTCAAAACTAGAGATGAGCAAACCGGTTTCGCTTTTTTCGGTTCCGGTTCCGATTTCTCTGAGAACCCGGAACCGTCCGTACCCACCGGTTCGGGTACAAACCGTTCCTGTTTCGGTTCGGTTCCCGGTTCCGGTTACAAAACCAGTTTTTTTGCCCACCTCCACTCAAAACTGGTATTCTAAAAATACCACAAAATATGCACCTCTGATGGGCGAGGTAACGGCCCAATAGTCCAAAACCGTGGAATGGTAGATTGGTTTGGTAGTCCGGTCTTGAACGACCATCTATAAACTACAACATAATGACATATAATTAGGGGCTTATGGCTAACAATTTCAGACACAGACACGTAAATACGAGACGACTTTAACATGTTTCGTGTTTACCATTAAAATGTTTCGTGTGTAAAACAATTCGACACATTAAGACTGTTTATTTTGCATATAAACAGATAAAAATCCGTTAAGACATGTTAAGACACATTAAGACTCGTTAAGACATGTTTAAAATTTAAACTTTGAAATAAATAATAAAAAATAGGTAGGTAATCGATTAATTACCTTCTAAAAATTTCAAATTCTCTAACTCTATTTTCTAAACATGATTTTAACAGATTATTTAACGAATTATTTATAGTGTTAGATGTTAACATGTTCCTTAATAGTTGTGGTTACATGTTTTTAACGGGTCGTGTCCATTAGGAGCGTACCTAATAGGTGTGTATGGGGGTCAACCGACCCCCATGAACTTTTGATTTTTAATGTTGTATATACAATCCGATCTCGACCGACCCCCAAGAAATTATGTCCCCAACCCCCATGAAAATTTGACGAATCAAATGAAGACCAATGTAAAATCATTTTAAAGCCAAAAATAATAAAATAATACTCAAATAACGCAATATACATTGCTTGTGGTTAAACCCAGTTAATATCTCATAATTTAACTCAATACTTAATCAGTCATATCTCATTTAAAAAAATAAAACGTCGAAAGAAAACCAATTTTATTGTATCATCATAATTAATGAGTTGATTATTTGACATGATTTATTATGTATATGTAATTTAATTTAGTTTTATCATTTTTGGGTGATTCGACCCGACCTCTTTCGAATCGGTCAAAAAAATAAAATATTTAATGATAAATGCTTATCCAAAAAAATATTCCGACCCCCATAAAAGAATTTTCTTGGCCCGCCATTGGTGTCCATGTTTGGAAAACCAAACACGATAAGTTTTCGTGTCGTGTTTACCCATTTCGTTTTTCGTGTCTTAAAGTGTCGTGTATTAACGGGTTGTGTTTGACCAGTTAAGACAGTTCTACAATGACAGATTCTCTTTCATGCGCTCAGATAAATAAAATATAACAGTGGGTGTCATGGACTCATGGTCGCCCGGCCCTTGCTCACACTCCACATCATTTTCATTTTTTTTTTCGTCTCACCGATGGTGCCTCACCTCGCGCTAATCAAGTTCACCTCACACTTCTTTAACGTGGCCGGACACTAGTCACTAGCTGTATATGCAAGACAACCAGGGGTGGACCCAATCTAAAAGCTTAGGGTCACTTGACACCATGAATAATTTTTTTTATGTATGTCGGTGAATTTATTAGAGCAGACTTTTCAAACGGATCTAATGGAAGCGAGTTTCAATTTCTTTATAAAGGAATTAACCCAAAATGGGAAAAATTCTTAGATCTATCAAAAATTATATAACACTTCACCGATGAACTGTTCCACATGAAGCTCATAGGAACGTACCGAAAAGTGAACACGGATAGCCCTAGGATCCACTTCCCAATTCACCCCTTCAACACGAGTCTGGTCAACTTAATCAGGTCTGTTTGAGCAATTACCAACACTGTTGTGGAAAGGAAGTAGTGTCGGAGCTTGGTTGCTACAAAGTAGAGCGATAAGCACATTTTCTCGATCGGCGGTTGGTTCTATTAAGGACAGGTTGTATTGATGACCAAGAAGACGCTGGAGAAGAAGCAAGCTTCAACCCTCCCCAAGACAACAAAGCCCTCATTGTTGAGAGAGGATCCTTCAATTCAAGGTGATTCCAAAAGTGATTTGGTTGTCCAGTGGCCCTTTTTTTCTCCGAAGGCTGTTGAATTAGCTAAACCACGTGGGTGGCGGTTGTCCGTGGAGGGTCTGTACTTCATCGGATACGAATAATTTTTTTTAGGTATATATACAATTCAATCCCGACCCACACTCAAGAAATCATGACACCCACCCCCAAAAAAATCTTGGCACGAACCCTTATGAAAAAAGTTAATGACAGTCAAAGAAATTATTTAACGTATAATATAGAGTGTTGTAAATGAAAAGAGGGTAAGGGTGATTTTTTTTTTATCAATGAAGGTGAGTTGAGAAGTAGTGGTGGCTAGCTGATTGTTACAACTTACAAGTGACAAGAATTAGGGTAAATTTCACTTTATTTTTTAAAATGTTAAAATCAGTTCTTTAATTTTCCAAATGTTGCAAACTCGGTCCTTTATCCGTTAACTTTATTAGGTGTTAACAAAATAAAATAATTATTTGAAAATTTAAATAAAATTTACTCAATTACTTTTATGACTTTTTTGACATTTATGTTCCCTATTATGTTAATACTTAACAAAGTTAATGAAAAACGAACCGAGTTTACAACATTTAGAAACTTAAAAAACGGATTTACCCAAAGAACTAAGACATAAAGGATAAGAAACGAAATTTACCCAAAGAACTAAGAAGATAGCCCAATAACAAGATAAAGGGTTTTTAAAAACTAAGCTAGAGCTCAAAATATATAATAATATATAATAACTATCTATGTAATTTATTTTAAAGAAGTCTTTGAGACAAATCAACCATTAATATTGATAACTTTTTTTGGTTAATTTCTTTAATTTAATATAACAATATTTTACTTTTTTTTTTTTTGTGTTAGTCAATTTACTTGTGGTATACTATCTTTTAATGGCTTATTGTTGTGGTAAATATGAACGTTAAAAAAAACTAAAAAACAAATCATATTCATAACAAACAAACAATTTGAACCAAATAGTGAATTCTGGTTTTGGGTCCAGTAAAAAGATATATTTATTTTTTCGATTTCGGTTTAACCGGTTAACCAATAGTTGATAACTATAAATGTTGAATTCTGATTGTTTGGTTTATACGTTTTTTGGATTTGATTTATTTCGCTGAATATAAAAACAAAAATTCTAATAAAAAAGTTGTTTCTGACCCGAACAACCGAAAATTCTAATATGAGTTAAATGCCAAAATGATCGCTGTGTTTATGTCAAAAATGTCATTTTAGTCCCTAAATAAAATTTGTTGTCATTTTAATCCTTGTTTTTTAATTTAGTTGCCGATATAGTCCTTCGTCTAAATTTTTGTTGCCATTTTAATCCTTGTGTTTGAAATTTAATTGTCAATATAGTCCCTAACATGACAACTAGAAGGACTATATTGGCAACTAAATTAAAACACAAAGACTAAAATGGCAACAAATTTTATTTAGGGACTAAAATGGCATTTTCGATATAAACACAGGGATCATTTTGGCATTTAACTCTTCTAATATCTAATGATAAGCAAACAACCGTTGAAAATTTTTAACACTTGATAACAAAGTGTTCTTAGACAAGTCACTAAACACAACCACAACACATGGACTAAGTATATAACTGAAAGTTCATTCTTTCTTTTCTCAAGTAGGAGTCATTATCAAATATGTCACAAAATTCAAGGCTCAAACCTACTTAAACACAAGCCAATATTACAACCCAAAAGTGCCTAAATATTCAAAAGCAGCTAACCACTTATCTTTGAAAAACATAACCATCTTCACCAAACTCCAATAGTAGTCATTTGAAGCTAACAAGACCAAATCTTACTTAACCAAGAAGGTTTAACGAAATTTACCCTGATAATACATACATATATAAATGTGTTTCATCAACATAGACCATCTTCACAAAACTACTTTTGCAGTCACTTGAAGCTAACACACCAATCATACTAACCAAGATGGTTTAGCCAATCATCCTTATCTTGAAGAATAGAACAAACAAACAAACATACCCAGTATATTTTTACTTTCAGTAAGGTCTGGGAGAAGGATGATTGAAACTAATCATGAAAATGCATATACATTGTGTTGATGTTTCTTCAAATTTGATCTTGAATTTCTATGTATTGATAGAATCTTTAAGGCAATATCCTTCATTGAAACATACTTAGGAGCAAAAATTTCAAACATTTATGGACAAAGATGAACAACCTTGTTTTTCTGCCTGCACATAAGCCAAATGAGACTCCTCTTAGCCAAAGATGGTGCACTTGATGCTGCTTGTTGATCAACATTGTTACAATTTGGTATTTCATGATCATCACAACCCACCTCAGAATCCTTTGGTTCATCACCAGTGCCATTATGGGTGAAAATCCTAGTTGGCAGTGGCTCAACCAATGTTGACATAGGCTTTTCTTTCTTCCCTCTAAGCCAAATCTTGGACACTGAAAAGCTCTCCTTTCTTATACTGCCATCATTAGCACCTCTAAATGCTTCGATTCCTTTGAAACCCCGCCTCCAATCACCGCCACAATCCGACATTGATGGTCTGTGACCAGGAGTGATCAGGTGATTCAACTTCCTGTAAGCTTGTTTCTTGATTTGGGCCCTGATCTGTACATGTAATGATGAATTATCATCCATCACATACTCCAAAGAACCCATTGAGAAACACCTCCTACCATCAATTCTACTGTTTTCATCACCATCCACAACACAACCACCACTATTCACATTCTTGAATTTCCCAAGCTTAATTGTAACCATTTTCTCCTTATTCTCCTCTTCCTTAACCTCATTTTGGCCCGAATTCGATTCGAATTCGTGTTCTTCTTCGAAGCTAAATTGGGATCTTACCCTTTGGATTGTGGGATCATCCACAACTTCTCTAGAAATCTCCCCACTCACAGATTCAAGAACAAGCACAATTGGTGAACAAGAAGTGTTTGGCTTGTAATCAAAACTCAAATTGCTTCTACAAAGAGGGCAAGTGGAGTGAGATAAAAGCCATGCGTCAATACAATTCATATGAAAAGCATGGCTACATTTAGGCAACAATCTAAGATCATCATCATCTTCAAATTCACAGAGACAAACAGCACAATCAAAAGGGTTTTTCAGACCAATTATTGATTTGTAGGTGAAAATAGGAAGTGTGTCAATGAATGTTTGGTCAACACCAGAATCATGGAGAGTGAAGAGTTGTTGTAACTGGCCTTGAAGATCAGTCGCATTGTCAAATTCATCAGGGTTTCTGTATGATGGTTTTACAATGAATCTAACAAGAAGATGAAGTAATCCAGAAATGAAGAAGATGACTGCAAGGATTATGATGATCAAGAAAACACCTGGACTCACATTGTTGCTTAAACTTGAACCCCCGTCTGCGGATTGAAACGCCGCCGGTGGTGGTGGTGGTGGTGGTGGTGGCAGAAAATAAGGCTTTTGGTATGGAGAAAGAAGATTTTTCCGATGCATTTATGTCGGAAAATGAAAAGATATTGAAACTTTGAGGTTTAATTCATACAATACGAAGAAAAGTTGAAAAACCCGTGTCTAATTCGTATAAAACGAAGAACCCATTAATGTATTTTATCAAATTTAAGCTTTTTAAAAGAGTATGCTGAAAAAAATATAAATATAAAAATAAAAAAAATGAAGTCAACGAGGATTGTGTGTTTAACTGTTTATATATATATATATATACTAGGTAAAATCCCGTGTATCACACGGGTTGAAAACTGAAATGTTATATACTTTGTAAGAAAACTTGTTTTAAAATATTTGTTTTTTTATGAAAACTTATTTTTACATAACTTTTATTTTTCCTAAAACTACAAATTTAAAATAATTCTTATTTATTTTTAAAAAAAATCATTTTTAGAAAATTTTCATATTTTGTAAACTTTGTTTAAGTGTGTTTTTAATAAAAAAAAGATTTCATTTTTTATTTGTTAGAACTATTTTTTAACATAAAAAAAAGGTATATAAAGTAATTAGTTATTAGATTTAAATTTTTTTAATAAATTAAAGAATATAATTATAATTATCATTTAATATAAGAGAGAATGATAGTAAGATTAAAAAATGACATATGACAATAATTCTTTTACAAAAATGACATGTGGCAATAATAGCCTAATAAATTGACATGTGGCAAAATTTTTACTCTTTTATTAGAGAGTATAGATGTGTGTGTTACATATATAAAAATACATGGGTGCTAAAATGTCGGAGCTAAAAATTATTAACCCTTGAAACAAGGAAAACCATGTTTAAAAATTAACTAAAGCCAGCTCACCTTGAATTTTTTTCTCCGGTTAAAGAGTCGAACTTGAACTTAAAAATGTTTCAATCATAAGTCGATTAGGTTCTTTTTTTTCATTATTTATACATTAATACACAAAATAAACAACTTTTACATGTATATAATATGTATTTTATAAGCTAAAATAGAGAAATATGTCACCTAATAGTAATCAAGTTTCTCAAATGTTTCAATTAAATCATCAAAAGATTTTTTGTCTATTTAAATTCACTCAACTTTCACTAAGTTCCAATCATGTGTAATTTTTTTATAAATATTTAATTTTTAAATTAATAAAGGTAAATAAAACATATATGAATATTTATTAATAATAAGTGATTTTTTTCTAATTAACTTTAAATAAGATGTAATCGTAAAAAACAAATTTACGAATTAATTACAAATTTCAAGATTGTTAAATTTAAGTGAAATTGAGACAAAACAATAATTAAATACTTTTAAACAGTCATATATGTTTCAATTGTCTCGATTAATTTTAAAAAATTTAAATATTTATAAAAAATTGCACATGATTGGAACACTTAGTGAAAATTGAGTGACTTAATAAAACAAAATAAAAAAACATTTGATAATTTAATTGTATAACTTAAGAAACTTGGTTACTATTATATAAAGATATCCCCTAAAAAAGCTATATTTAAATTTAATATGCTATAAATTTGTTTTGTTTTAAAAACAAGAACATTGAATGCATAATCTTAAGATTTATTAAAACCTGTTAATAAAGCATAGAGTAAACAAACGAAATATTTAAACGAACTTTTTCAAGCCAATCACTAACTTTTTGTAAAACCTTTAATTCTATTTTTTTAACAGCAATATTCTTACGTACTACGTATGTTGTCTTAACCGGGCCTACCGGGCAGAGGTAAGATATATGCCGTCCAGATGCGCGGGAACCCGTTGAATAGGTAGATTCCCTCCATTGGGATCGAACCCAGGATAAAACTCAAGCTGACCATTCACATGCTGTACTTTAAACTTGCTCCCAAATAAATTCAAACCCATAATCTTTACTATGGAAGATGAGAGCCTAACCACTAGGCTAAATTTTCCCGGACGAAACCTTAATCCTAATAATTTAGTTAATATCATTTATCTAATCAATATTAACAAGTATATACATTACTCTCTTTTTTAATCTTTTATTTTCATATTTATAAATTACTCTCAAATTAATTTGTTTATTGTGTTTAACAAAAAAAAACATCTTATCTAAGAAGTTAGGTTACTAAACAAATCTCACGTTGACATATATTACTCTCCCTCGTCTATATTTTTTTACTAGGTTAAAATCCCGTTTATTACACGAGTTGTCAAAAATAATATGCTATATATATATATATACACACACATATGTATTAACAAAAAAAGTATATAATAAAAAGCATGTACAGTGTAAAGTTTAATTAAACTCATGTTTTATATATGTTATATAAAATGTAATATAACTTGTTAACACATAAAGTCATCAAAATATATTTAAAATATTTGCTATAATTATTATAAATTATGTTTTATTTTTTTAAAATAATATGTCAATATTTTTACGTAATGTAATTTATAAACAAATTTCCTAATCAAATCCCGTGTAAATAAACTTAATTTTGCGTGAGAACCATAAAATAAGTCTAATTATTACATGTTAACAATGTGCAATGAATACCATTTTATAATTTGGCAATTACATATTTCTCTTTGTTATAATTATTTATTACATATTTACCTAAGTAAGAAAGTTAATTACATAACTCCTTCTCCAACGTATTTCCTCTTTCAAATTTAAAAAGTTGATTACATAATTCTCCTCTTAAGAAGAAATATGTAGCTTAATTTATGGATTATGTAACATGTAAGAAAGACACTTCATAATAAAATATATATATAATTTTTTTTAATTTAACATAATTTATGTTGATTATGACTGTAAATGGGATGTAAATACCCGCTTATGTTATTCTAAACGGCTAATTTTTGGATCACTAACGGATTATTGGATATCATCATGTCACCAACAGTAACACCCGATCATATCCATCACCAAGTCACTAGTTCTGGAGAAAACTCGATACTTTTGAGAAAACCCTCTTGTGGGATCCGAACCTTGGACCATTTGGTTAATTAGCATTATCTCACCATCAAAATGCCATTAGGTTATAGTGTCATTGGTACCTGCTTATGTACATTTGTTGCTTCTGATCGTTTGCTATGTTTTTAAATAAAGATTATATTTTATGTTCTTATAGTTTAATGAAATTGACGATGTCTTGTAAAATAAATTAGTCTTGAGTTTAAATTGTTGTCAACATAGAATTAAATAATATTTGAAAGTAGAAGATTTAAAGTTAAAAAAAATATATATAACGTTTATATTGGAAGAGAGAGGTTGAAGATGACAGTCTGTATCGAAATAAAGTTTGCAGCAATGAATTCCCAGAAAAATAATAATCAGATGAGCTAGCAATAGCTTTCATCGATGAAGAACATGGTTGGTCGTGGTCAATCAGAAAAAGAGGGTTATTGTCTTATAATTTCATCAGGAATTTAGGAGTTTTTTTTTAAAGGCAACAGTGAAAAAATTATTTACTAATTAAAATATAGATTAAAAAGCAAGATTTTACTCACTCACGTAATACACTGTTCATTTGCACGCGTCAAAAAACGAAAACCGCCTTTAAAAACTAGAAACCGCCTCAAAAAATGAAATGACATTTAAATTAATTTGAATTTTTTATTTATGACACTAACTTTGAACTTTTAGTTTTTAAAACCCCCTCACTTACTCACATATTTTTAACATTCACGTGATTTTAACACGTCATTAGGTTATCGGATAAAAGTTATGATTATATTAATTTGGTCGCAATAGTCTCATGAATGTTTATATAAATTTCGAACCCAAACAGTCACAGAGATTTTGCGCGTTGTTCACTTGCATATAACGCATCCGTACATTATCTAATATTTTATCGTTTATATCATTTTGATAAACGATTTAGATTTAATAATTTTATAAACCATGAGTATTATATATACTACATATATATACGGTTTAGATTTAATACTTTCATAATATTTGTATCATTTATAAATTTTACGTTTACGCAAGGCCTTTTTTTAAGTCTTCTGTAATCACATTCTTTACTATTAAATGAGTTATTAATCTTCAACCCTTAGTTTCAAAACTTACGTTATAAATGTTTTGCAAAGCAACTGTGATTTAGAGGTTTCCTTCTTCATGCATTTTATTATACACGATTTTAACCTCATGTTCTGTTGGTTGTTTTTACGTCAGTATATCAGACCCCGCCGCAACGCGCGGGTCCTATATACTAGTTGTTAATTTAAAAACCAATATGTCTACATGTGACTTTAATATTGAAAATGTCACGAGTTCAAGTCATGTCATGGATAAAATAGGATTTCCATGTTAAACTAAAGAATTTTCTCTCACCTATGGTGCGTTTCCTTATATTAGTTGTAGATATGATCGGGTGGGTCTATGACCAATCAGTGATTCAAATTGCCGTTCAAAAAAATTTGTTAAATATTTATCAAAACAAATGATTTTCACTTGGTAGAGGCATTGCCTCTTAGAAATGAGGTCTTGGGTTCAAATCCAAGCAAGGTGTATATTGGTGTAATTTAGAAGTAGGACTATTGCTATCAAAAAAAAAAACTAATTTATTATTTTTTTTAATTCAATAAAAAATATTTTTTAAAACTAAAGTGACTTGATTGGAAAACAATAAAAATATAATATTTTGATTGTATTAAAATAATTATAATAAGATATATAGTTAAAAAAAACACTTATTTTGATAAAATTTTTCAAAACACTCACTTTGATAAATAATTTTTACATCTAACACTCTTCTAAAAAAAACCCCGGAATTTAGTTTAAATGTTAATCAATCACTTTTGTGGTGGGGTGGGTTATGGTGGCTCATTAGATGTCTAAGTAATTAGATCTTAGTGACATAGCTTGAAAACAGTGGATTCACACGATTTGAGACATTCACCGTTCAAAAAAAATCACTTTTGTGGAGTTTTTCTTTTTCGGTTGACTTTTTAAACATGAATCGTCAATATTCAATAACAAGACAACCCCACATCAATGCACATTTAACACGATAATTATTATTATTGTTATTATTATTAATTATTATTATTAAAGGACACGCATATTATTTTATTGATGCAACCAAAATCAATAATAATGTTTTGGAAACGAAACTTAATAAACTATCTCGAGAAAAATACATTCTCGGAATTTGAATTCATTAGCTTCTTTTTCCTTCTGATGTAATTCTGTTTCTGTTTTTACATGCTGTTCAAATTTTTTTTTTTTGTTTTTTACATTTCTATGTCATTAAATATTATACTTGCTATCAAAAGGAGGTACAAAATAGAAAAACTACCAAGCACACTCATTACAAGGTGTAATTTAGTTTGATAAATTTAAAAGAAGAATAAAATATGTTCAGTCGATCAAAGAGAAGAAAGAAATTGAACAAAAAGATTAAAAATCGTCTTAGCGTATCACAATCAATCAAAGTATACTTAGGTAGGTTTGCATAAAAGATACCATGTGTTACTCAGGTGTAAAAAAGAAAGCAGAAAAAAACATACTTTTAACATCATACTTAAGAGATCCCTGTTATTAGGGTTTTAATGCGTTTGGCGTTTGATTTGTATTCAAATTAATTGTGTGATTGTGTCTTTTAAAATTCGTATATAAATATGTGTGCTATTAAGCTATGTATAATAGAATTTGATTATTAAGTGACTTCTCAATGTAACATTTGATCATCAAACGAAGAACATAACTGAAAATGAATACTTGTTTGACCACAAAACCATCATCAATAATATTTTTAAATTAATTTTAAAACTTATAAAAATAACCAGTGTTTTCAAACCCGGACCGGACCGGCCGGTCGGACCGGGATTCGGAGTAAAGAGCGGCCCGGTTCTAGGCTCAAAACCGTTTTGGGGTGACCCGGCCGGTCGGACCGGTGATTGAACCGGTTTTTTTATTTTTTTTTTTTTTTAATTTTTTTTGAATTTATATATATATATATTTATAAAATGTTTAAAAAATCATCCGGTTCTCAAATCCGGTCCAACCGATCCGACCGGTCTGACCTCTGACCGGTAAGGAGACCGGTTCGATGTCCGGTCCGGTTCTGAAAACATTGAAAATAACTTATAATATATATGTGTAGACATGTATAAATATTTAAAATGGAGAGTTTAAAATATGAAATGAATACGCTTTATTGGGCAAGGAGTGTGGTGTGTTCGGCAAAAGAGGGAGAGATGTTTATGGTCAAAATCTTGGATGGATAGAAAGTCAAAGTAAAAAAAAAAGAATTAGAAGTCACATGAAAGTCAAACTGGACCTAATTATTGTTGACGTACATGTCAGAAAGCGAAAACCACACGTCAAGTGAAGATCTCCAACTTTGTATCCTTTGGGCTACAACTACAAGTTATAAAAAAGTTAAAAAAAGAAACAAATTGTTATACTCTATTTTTTTTATACACCTAAATTTGAAAATATCTAAGTGATTTTAGAAGATAAATGTAACCATGCCTTGAATCCGAGTTACTTTGAGTAACATGTGGCTTACAACCGACAATCTTGACTCAAAGTAGGGGAAATGAGTTAGTTTGGGTGAATAAGTATTGTATTTTAGTTGAAATGGACAGTAACATCATAACATAAAACATGTTAAGATTAGTGACTTCTTAACACAATGCGGGTAAGAAGGTAACATAAAAACTATGTAGATATAATAGATTTAAATGGATAATAATTATTAATAATATGCTTTATGAAAAATCACTAAAAATTATTTAAATTAATTATTTGTTTAGTTGCACCTTATTTTGACTTAGAATAATTTTTAACTTTTTTTGAAAAAGACTTATTTAGACTCAAACTAGTTTGTTTAAAACACATCCTGATCCAGTGGTCCGCACTCATCTTGATCCAAACTTGTTATGACTTGTTACCTAACCCGACCTGACCCACCTATTTTGTCATGCTTAATGGGGCCTTTTGATTTAATTGTCTATAATGGTAACCATGCCTTTTTTTTTTTTTGAACAGCAAACGTCCGGTCACCCGGGATCACCCTGGCAAATAGATCACCCTTCCGCCCGAATAACAGAGCGTGGTGACCTGACCCACATGCCCAAGAGAAAACCTACAACTAGGAAAACCCCCTGGCTCATCCAGAACAATATTTGCTCTAGGTGAGACTCCAACCCAAGACCTCTCATAAGAGAAGTCAATGGGCTACTATTAGGCTAGAATCCCTTTGGTTGGTAATCATGCCTTTAATCGTCCTAATGAAAAGCTCCTCAGCTTCATTCGACATGACGATGCCAATAGGTCAATAAGTCGACACATCCATTATTTTGGAAGCCTTTTTGGAGTTTAAAGGATAATTTGTAAGAGTTTTTGTGTTAGATTTATAGGTATTTATTAGTATTTTAATTAATAACCTTTAACGAATATATACGTACGTACATATTGAAAACATCACACACCCATTACCCATAGGCTATGTTCATACAAAACTTTGTGACCACATGCATCTATTTACCATGTACGACCCGTATGATATACGACCTTAAAGCATGATCCTAAAACTAAAAAAGTGACTTTAAATTTGGGGGCTTAAAGCCATTTCTTAAGTTATAGAGCCCGACTTTACTGGAAATACTTTATAAGTCATACATTAAAATGGATCGTACGAGTTTAATGGAGTTTATCAAAAGTATATTACATAAAACACCCTTTATTTGTATATATTTGTTTATTTTATTCTTAACGTTTAATAATTACACTAAATTTTATTTTGCATAGTTTGTAACAAGGTTATTTACACTAAACAAAATTACCGTTCTCTTAATTTTTCTCTAAAATAATTATTTTGCCCTAATAACTAACGGATGCAATATGTAAATATGTATGTAGATAGATGCCATTTTATGTAATATACTCTTTTTTGATTTTCTTTCTTTTACTTTACTTTTTTTTATTTTTTCAGCATATTTATTTTATATATTTTTTTAAAAAAACTTATTAATTAATTACTCAACTTGTTTATTTTATATAAAAATTTATATATATATATATATATATATATATTCATTTGTCTTGTGTATTTATTTAATTTTCACATTTATCAATATACTTCAAATAAACTAATTGTCAATTTATTTTACTCTTTTTCTAACTATGATATAATATTTATAAGTTATAAATATACGAAACTAGGTCATAATTGTTTTAGTTACCAACTAGGTTAATTAACGACATAGTTACACGTATTTAAAATTAGACTGGGAATCAAATCGTAGGGTGGAAACAGTTCGTAAACTTCTGTTTTATTGCTAATTACATTCCTGTAGTGACTTAATCGTTTTAAAAAAAAATGGTAAAATGACCATGTTACCCTTCCTTGTTTCATTTTAAGTCCCTAATATTATAAACATTTGCAATTTGTGTCCCTAATCGGAACTGTCACCAGATCCATCGTCAGCTTCCATGCACACGACCGAAAGCTCTCTCTCTCTGCCGTTGGTTATTCTGCCGCCGGTTGTCACACCCCGACTAAGGCGGAACACGCCGGGGCGTGATTATGACTGTTCAGTAGCTCATAGTTATGCGTTTCAATAATTAATGCATCATCATTTACACAATACAACATGTCATTCATTAAATTCAAATAACATTACATGAATTGAATAATTATAACTGAATGCTAAAACATTGTTTACAATTTAACTAGGTCACTAATTCTTATCATATGTCTTCTTCATGTCTTCACCTTAACCTGTTACATATGTAAAAATGGTTTTTGGGTCAACTATATGAATAGTTGGAGAGTATAAAATACAGTTTAAATAAACGATGCATTACAATTAGACTATCTAAAATTAGAATCTGAGCACGTATAAGTTACATGTTTGCACATAAGATGAATACAATAACAATAATGTTCTCTCAAACAAGCATAATACATAGAACTTAGTCAAGACTGATCAAGTCTTAAACTAAGACATGCAAAACATAAGTTTGCAATAGATAACAGTCTCTCAAACTAGTTTCAGTAATAGTATAATAACTAATACTTCAACTAAGTCTGCAATAGATAATAGTCTCTCAAACAAGTTTCAATACTAGCATAACATCTAGTATTTCAATCATGTTTGCAATAGATAACACATGAATAATGAATAATAGATATCACAAAGCACACATTCACATAGTAAGGATTCTACTAACATAGACTAGATACTTGCATCGAATGGTTTTGATTGTAAATATTGTTTTGAGTAAACATATGTAACATCCCAAAATACTAAAAGTAAAAGAGGGAGTATGAATACTCACATTAATAGTGCTCAAGAAAATAATATAATGAAGAGGAATCAAGATCAACAGTTGTATCAAACTGGATGCCTTGAGGATTGAACGTGTGTAGCCAGACAGCAGCTCAAAGGAACTAGTATAAGATCCGAATGCTAACGTTGTTCAACCTAGTCAAACTAATGCAACGAGGGAGAGTAAACATTATGCTAGGCACAACTAAATGAACGAACGTCATAGGCCGCCGGCCGGACTCGTTGGCCTAACGAGCCTTTACAAGACTACACCAACTCTAAAGGCGGCCTAATCAAGGCAACCTAAACGAGCCTAATGCCGACAACTAATAGCATAAGCTCAACTACTTAGACTAGAAAAAAAATAAATGACTAATGAAAAAAAGAAAAATAAAATTACCTAAAAGAAACTTTACAGACGAGACGATCTCGAATCGCAGCACCTCCTCACCAAGAGCATAAAATAAAACTATTGCGTTCAACATCCCAATGGGTGTTGCACTTGTAAAACCACCAAAATTTGGTTATTCTACTTGTTTATACTCAACTAGGAGTTGCAAAGCTATAAGAGACCAATCAATGATATTTATAGGTGTTTAAAGGGGAGAAATATTGGTTTCTTGGGCGATGTGGGATGGGTTTTAGGAAGAATTTCGCGTCTGGCAACCGTCAACAAACATCAAACTTGTTTTTGAGATTCTCGTTTCGTTATAACTCCGTTTTGCGCACGGTTTCCGCCCACGTTCATCGTTTTCAGAGTACTATCATATGGAAGAGTGTAATCCAACATTCATGGTGTCGAGAATTGGTTTAAGCATTGGATCTTGGCGTGAGTCAAGGATTACGTTCTCAAACTTTTGTTTGTGATACTTGTTTCGTTTGGGTTCGATTTTATGCACCGTTTGAACGTAGTTTCTCCTTAGTATAATATTATATCTATAAGATTTGGGTGGTCCAAAATGTTAGTTTGAGGATGGGGAAATGTTGTCTAAATAGTCACTCGAAAGTTTTCTTATGTTAAAACTACAAATACAATTATTCAAAGCATGTTATAAACTTTGTTTTATTATGTACGGGTATAATTATAATTCAAATAGAAAATTGAAAAACCATGGGGATTACACCGGTGAACCAGCCAAAGGCAAAACTGCCACAGGATAACCTTCATATAGTTAATCCAACAGTTGATGATTCGTCACCGTTTGATTCAGATCGTTGTAGATTATTTGATCTCGATTCTATTGAATCTGTTGGAAGTTCATGGCGACAAACCAGACAGGAGTTTTGCAACATGAGCCGCGAATCTTGTTCGTGGGTACAGGGGAGATCACCACCGATTATCTTCCAAAATCAAAGAAACCGTGTCCCTAAATTCAAAATCCAAACATTCTCGTGTTATTCGCTCAATCACGAATCAATTTAAGAGATTAATTCCTAAAATAACAGAACACGTTTAAATCATAGCTAAACATTCTACTAGCTGTGATTGACCCGTAATCGAATAAAAGCTTGATATTATTCCAAATTGATAAACCAAATACACTGGTGACTTCATGATGATGAAAACGAATGCAAAAACATACTCTGAAACACTTCAAATCATTGGATCGAAATCAAGCCGAACTTAGAACTGTTGGGTCATCTAGTACGCTCTATTCAAGACATAACCAAGTAAGTTTATATTCATTACGGTCGGATTTCAATGAAGAACAATAACCCTATGTTTAATTAGACTCACAATTACTATACTAAACGAATTCGAATCAAGAGGGATTAGGGTTTATGTGATTTAAACTGATTTTGGGGAAATGAGTCTCGCTTATATTAAATATATTTGGATTGGGTTGAATCTTAATTATTTGAGATAGCTCACTGGTTCTCCATCCGAAAAATTTCACTTTGCCCGTTATGGAACCGGGTTCGACACTTCTCCCAACCGTTTTTCTTTTTCCATTTTAATGTTTTTCATCCATTTTAATATTTTTAAACATAATACTAATAACTCCAAAAAAAATCATAACAGTCATTTTTTTCAAACAATGAAAGAAAAATAAATAAATTCAAGAAGATTATTTAAACCATTTTCTTATTTAAACTATTTTTATAAGTAAAAAAAAGTGATCATTTTATATTTAAAACTCCAATTATTTAGTGCTTTAAATAATAAAATATATTTTGAGTAAATAAAGTTATTTAATAAAAGTCCAAGGAATTGTTTATGATTCATAAAGTTTTATAAATTAATCCTAAATGAATATTTTTTTTATACTGAAATAAATATTTACATACGTAATTTAATTAAGTACAATAATTTGAATTAATCAAAAACAAGTTTTATAACAACGTATAAAATAAAATTTTAGATAATTATTTTCTACAAATGGAGGTCATATTTGAACAGATTATTTTAAATCTTTAAAACTATTAATTTTATATATATGAATAGTTTTACTAATTACTCTCAATAAGTTTACAATAACTCAAAATAAATTTTCTAGATTCTCTAATTAATTATTTTTACACATATACCTTAAACATTATTTTGAGGCAAACAAATTTATAAATGAATGAAAACAAATTCAATAAAAATATTATTTATTTAACTATATAAATAAACATTCGAACTTAGTACCTATCTGTAACGACCCATTTTGGTGAAATATTATAAATAAAACATAATTGGTGTATGATTGTGTTTATTTAATTAAAGGGTGTTTATATGATTTAATTATCTTAAATATTATTTGGTGGGAGTTTTAATAAATATTTGAGTTAAAATATAACCATATGGTGGTGTTAACTAATCTAACTAAGTTAGTCATAAGTTAGTTTAACACTAGTTGGTTGTAACTAGTAAATGGAGGACTAAAACTATAATTAGGTGAAACTTGTATAAGGCTAAAAGGGTGTTGACTACTCAAAATTGGGGGAAACCATTTGTGTTGGGCTGTGAACGTCGATCAAGGGGAGGACAAGGAGAAAAACTCAAGACCTCCAACGTTTGATCAAATTGAAGGTTGAAAGTTGATCCAATCCCTCATGCAAGCATAAATTGGAGTTTCCCTTGCATCAAACAACATTGGGGGTCACCATTGGGGGTGTGAGTTTGATGGGTAAAACTCTCAAATTTGGTGTTTTGAGGGTGTCAAATGTTGTTAATGATGTTTATAATCAAGTGGGAACAACTTTTGATTGTTTCTCCTTCATAATTGATATGTTATGATGATGGGGGATTGGGTGTTCATGTAGTAGATGAACATGGTGTGTATAGTGAGTGTTAATGGTTGAGATTTGATTATTATCACTAAATTGTTGTTGTTTGTAGTGATGATGATGAAATTGATCATTTTTAAACAAATTAATGGAGTTACATAGGTGTGTTAATGATGAATGATCATTAGGAGAAGAACTTGTGCATACATGGTGTTTGATGAAATGCCAAGTAGGGTAATTAACTTAAAAATTGGTTTAAACCTATGGTGATATGAAATAGGTGGGTGTATAAACTCAACAAAGGTGAATTGTTATGGTGAAGGGTAGATTGGAAGTAATTAAGTTAAAATGGTGACATTGGGGTGAATGGGTGTATTTTGACTAATTGTGGTCAAACTTTATATTAAACCTATTAATTGTGATAATAGGAATTGATAGTGAAGGTGTAAGTGGCACCAAACGACCCGGGAAGGAAGTTGTTATAGAGGATAGCGCGTTGAAACAAGGTAAGTCACCCAATCTTCTATTTGTTATGTGTAATGGTGTTATGCATGAATGAATATGTTGTGGAAGATTGACTTTATGGTGAATAGATGATATTGGTGCTTGTTGATAGATAATAATAAGCAATAGGTGATATATGTTGCTTGATTATTGTTGGTATGGTGTTTTTATGCTAGTTCATGATTGACTTGGTGTTAATTTGAATGTGTGTTGAATGATTTGAATTATTTCACAAGGTGTGTGAATTGTAATTGAAATCAACTCAAATTGGTGTTTTAAATCACAAGTGGTGTGATTATGACATTGGATTATTCACATGGTGTGTGAATGTCCTTTGTTGGGTGTAATCAAGTTAGTAAAACACAAGTGGTGTGGTTTACTTAACTTGAGAAATCTTGTGGAATAAGATTTCAAAGGAGTTTTGGGTGCAAACGACCCGTTAGTAAATCGTTTGATATTATGACCATGATGGTCATAAATTGGTGAATTAAGGTGTTCAATATGATTATATGGTGTTATATAATGTTTATGGGGTATTGGAATGGTCGGAATCGAGTGGAATGGGTCGAGATGGCGTAAAACAGAAAATTTGGCCGTGCAGGTAGCGCCCCGCGTATCATACGCCAGGGATACGCCAACCAATACGCCACCTTCTGATCAAAATTTGAAACTTTCTGTGATACGCCCCAGATACGCCAAACTCATACGCCAAGTGTTGAATTTGACCAAAATTGACTATTTTGGTCATGTAAGCTCGTATGGGCGGGCATGGTGATCTTACTTAGTTCTAATGAACTAATGGCGACTTAATTATGGTGTTTTCAGGTGAACGGAAGAGTTGAACGCGGTCGTGATCGGATTGCCTTGCAAGGATTCGGATCAAACATGTTTTGGGTTTATTCTTTGTTGGTTTAAAACAAAGGTTTTTGGTGATAACTCAAATGTAATTTTTGTTATTGAATGTTAAATAATATCAAATATTTTGTAAAGTCGTATGTAAATGGGATGTTAAGGTGTTAATTACATTTGTTGGTTTGAAAAATCGGGGACCTATTTTGATTTGTCGTTTAAAAACACGTGTCATGTGTTGGTGGGTTTTGGGGCTTACACTATCAAAAATTGTACATATGATTTTAGGACTTCCTTTAGTATGACATAGATTATAGGATATTAAGACTTGAACTCTAAACAAAATACTAAGACTACTATGCTTTGTAACTTTAGGTTGAAGCATTATCTACAACATCATTCTCTATCAATTATCAAATCAAACAATCATGTGAGTTTCATTCATACTCCCTCTTTTACATTTTGTACTTTTGGGATGTTACATATGTCATTATTCAAATCAAACTTTGTCTAGAGTCAAAACCAATTAGATGCAAACTATTAGTCTAAGTTGTTTGACTTATGAGCTTAGTATGCCTACTTGTTTATATTCAAGGTATTATCATGTTATTCTATGTGTAGTCTATGTTATTAGTAGCCCTTGCAATATAACTTAGGATATTATATATTGCAAAGGTGAAAGCGCCTAAAATCTATGTGACTAGTAGTCTTTGCACAATAACTTTGGTTATTGAAAAATGCAAAGGTGAAAGAGCCTAAATTCAATTGTTGTAACTAGTAGCCTTTTTTTAATGACTTGTGTCATTAAGTTAGTAAAGGTGAAAGAGCAAAAGAATCATGTTAAACTTGTAGTATACTTGCTTTAGGTCTTATTGATTTAGACTTTGTTTGCATTTAAACTTTTAATCATATTCTTATGTATATATTAAACTGTATGGGTAACTCACCAACTACTTATATAATTGACCCAAATTTATTTTACATATGTAACAGAATATGGTGCAAGCTATGGTGAAGACATATGATAAGCTTAGAGACTTAGTTAATTTTAAACAATGTTAGATTTTCAGTTGTAATGTATTTCATTGCATTTCTTTAAATGTATGTAATGATGCCTTGTATGCAATGAATGTTTGTCTAATGTTAATAAAGAATGCTTTAAATATTCAAACTTATTATTAGCACCATGAGCTAATGAACAGTCGAACTCGAGCCACGACGTATTCCGCCGTCGGTCGAGGTGTGGCAAGAAGCTCTACAGGTTGGATTCTTAGTTTTCACATAAGATAGCTTTCGAGTGACTATTTAGCCAACATTTCCCCATACTCGAACTAAAATTTTGGACCACTCAAATCTTCTAGATATACTAATATACTAATAAGAAACTACGTTCAAACGGTGCATAAAACTAAGCCCAAACGAAGCAAGAATCACAAACAAAAGTTCGAAAACGTAACCATTGACCCACGCCAAGATCCAAAGTTTAAACCTAATTATTGACACCATGAATGTTGGATTACTCTTTTCCATATGATAGTACTATGAAAACAATGAACGTAGGCAAAAACCGTGCGCAAAACGGAGTTATAACGAAACAGGAATCGCGAAAACAAGTTTGATGTTTGTTGATGATTGCAAGACGCAAATTCTATAAAAAAATCATCCCACATTGCCCAAAAAAATATTTTTTTCCCCTTTAAACACCTATAAACATCGTTTTTCAACCATCATCTTGATCCTTGCCGCTTCAGCCCTGCGTTTAGGGTTGCGGACATAGGGTCCTTTTCTAGTCATGGTTCTGTATGGAGAGGATAGGATGTTAGTTAGCATGGGTTAGAATGTTAGCCAATTGTCATGTCAGAAGTCAAGTCAGATGTCATGTTAGCATCAACCATAGTCAGAATACAATAATATAAAGCAAAACATCATTCTCATTAATAATAATAGCTTTGAGTACAATGATTTTCAAAAGAGATACTACTACAAAAGTTTCCTATGAGCACATCCCGCTCATCTGAGAATACAAAAGCAAAATACTGAAAATAGAAAAACTAAACTAGTGTGATGCGACGGTGGAGTGTGAATCTCCACTATCAGCAGGTCCATCGTCATCATCTTCTTCCGGATCCTCGTCTGGGTCCTCATTGAAGTCTCCTTCTTCAAGGTTCTCAGCCTCGAATTGAGGTCCTTGGTCCGGCTCCTCCTCCGGCTCCATGAGTAGCTGGTCGGCCCAGGCGTTCTGAAGCGCTGCCTGGTTCTCTCCCGCTTCATCCTCTACCGCGACCAGCCGCTCACCATGGTCCTGAACCACGGCATCGACCTCTACATGTCGCTCCTCTAACTGTGTCGTTCGGTTCCGGAGCGCCGCGATTTCATCGACCACTTGCTCACGCATGTGGTCTAACCGTCCACGAAGATGCTGGTTCTCCTCTCGGAGAGCTCGGATCTCCTCATCTCGCTCGCGTGCCCTGCGAGCCTCTCGAGCAGTCCTAGAAACAAGGGCTGCGAAAGCTCGCTCAGATGACACTCCTAGTGATGGTAGTCGGTGCGCCCGATCATCATCAGTTTTAACACGCTGAGGAGGCACCCTCTCCTCAACAATCCAGTCCCATACCATGAATGGGTACCAAGTCCATGACCTAGCGCGCTTAACAATGCGTGCCTGCTCGGCCATCATTGCATCTGCCTGGGACATGATGTCCCTAACACGCTGCCGACTCTCGTCCGTCAGCTCGTTCTCTGCTGGTCGCTTCCCCGGTTACGTCCAGTGTTCTCATTGTTTTCAGACATCCTGTAAATCTCAAGTCAGTAAGTAATAGTTAACAGTGGTAACAATAACATCAAGGTGTAAGTTCTAAGTGTAGTGTCTAATGTAGAGCAGTGGCTATAGTCTAAGTTCACTACATGCAAACCTAGTTCCCTATAACCAAGGCTCTGATACCAGTCTGTCACACCCCCAAATTCCCACTCGTGGTGTCAGTCCACGTGGGTGTGACGTGGCCAGGATCACAGCTCAAGGTCATATAGAACGACTCTATATGAGTTACACAACACGCAATTTTGTAAAATACCACAAGTTTCATAATTAAGCAGCAGAAAGATAAGTTATCAAAAGCAACGGAATAGTAATGTGTTACGGCGGAAAGTAAATAGTTTTAAACACTACATAGTTTGATTGTTATTAAAACAAAACAAATGCACACAAAGCCTAGGACATGAGTCTATATGCCATTCAGACTCCTTAGGGCTTCCTTGTGCGCGTCCTAGCGTGTGCTCCATTAGTTACCTGAAAATACATGCGAAAAGTGTCAACAAAAAAGTTGGTGAGTTCACAGGTTTAGATAGACAAAAATAGTAAACAGACATATACTGGGTATGTTAAGTTTAGTAGTTGGATCTACGATCTGTGGAGTGTGTCAGTTCATCTTACCGAAACTAGACTGTTTCTATTTGCCTCCTCGGGTCATCGCTGAACCCGACATCATATCGAAATTACACTCTTTATGACCTCCAGTCAACATTGGTGCCGAGTGGGGTTAGTCAAACCCAGTAGTACTACGTAATTACGACTCGTTTGTTACACAACTAACGGTAAGGATAAGTGAGGACTTTAAGCGATAATAACTACACTCGAAAATGATTTTACAACATACCAGTCATACATCTAAAACATGTGCATAGTAATTCTCACCCCAATAGTTTAACAAAACAGTTAAGGAGTATAAGTGGGGCTGTAAACTCACCTGAGTCTGGGTAGTGCGTTTCTTAACAGAAATCGAGTAGCTCGCCGGCTAGCAGTTACCTATATCACATAGGTGTTGTAAGTTTGTGTCTGCATACATGTGGGTCTCGCAGGACCGTATTCGTGTCTAACAACTCCAAGTTGTTATGTGGGTCGTGTTGACCATGTTTGACCTAACGACCCGTTGGTGACGGTTTTAGTCCAACTGCTCGTGTAATGTGCGATTTAGTGTCGTGTGATGTGTACGGATACCAAAGTCACTTTCGTGAGGAAACTTACTATTTATAGTAAGTTTCTATTACAGGAAAGTTTCCAAATTTGGCAAGTCAAGCATTAAATCAAAATTCGATTATTCTACTATGCATATATATCCTAAGTGAGCATGTTATCACATAGCACATAGTTACACATAGTCGGTTTAGAATGTTTCGCGCGTAAAAGTTTCCTAAAATGGAAAGTTTCTATTTCCAGCGTACGTGTTATCGGAAACCATCTAACTTAGCCTTTATTCATCATGTTAAAACATAATAAGTCACTTAGCATGCTCATGTCACACAAGATGTTCATAAATTGGTTTTTCTCAAAATAAAGTTACTATAAATAGTAACTTTGTAGTTTTGCATGAAAATGATCCTTCTAAGGACTTTTAAACCATTTTTAATATTACAAATCATCATATTATTCCATTTAACATTGCTTAAACATACCAACATAACCAAACTCATCTCCTAACATTATTTCATCAATAAAAGTTACTAAAAATGGCAATTATGCCAAAATGAACATAATCATCACCAAAATCACATTCCAAGTGTCCAAATCATCATATTAACATCCAAGTAGCAATCTCATAACATGCATGTTATCCATATCATTCATAACACCATTTTGTAACCAAAAAGTTTCTATTATTAGAAAGTTTGTCAAAAACCATATTTTAACCAACAATATCATGATCTAATCTTGCAAGAACACTTATACATTATCAAGAATCATCTCAACATCAACAAGTTCATCTAGGATGCCTTAGATCATACATGCATGGCATTATTTCAATACTTTATGACCAAATCATGCATTCTATTCCTACACAACATCATGGATCATCATAAGATGCATCCTAATCACCCTAGATCATCATAAAACACATTAAAATCAACAAACCCAGAACAAAAACTCATGTATGTGCACTATATGTGCTTGCATGTGTGTTTCATGCATCGCATGTGGGTTTAGTGGTGTCTAAAAGCCAAAATGGACATAGAGACTACCTTCTCGAGCTTCTAGTTGCAGGGATTCGAGTTGGATGGTAAGAATGCCAGCTCCACAGGTCGTCCTTGATGTCCCCTTGGCTGCTATGGTGGTGGTGAAGATGGTAGGCAACCTTATAAGCCTTCCACAACTTTTCCTTCTTCAAAAATGGCTTCCCACTGGTTCTAACAGCTTTCTAGAGGTAGAAGATGATGTTACAAGGTGAGAATGGACGGCCACTAGCTTCGGGTTTCGAGAGATGTGGTAGTAGAGTGGCTGAGAAATGATTAAGTCTTGGTTTTATAAACATTTTGCGTGCTGGAGTCGTCGCGTACCGCGACATGGGCTAAAAAGATGCCTCGCGTAGCGCGGCGGATTTCGGGGTTCAAATTTCCCGAAACTCGTCGCGTATCGCGATAGAGCTTCTTGAGGTCCATCGTGTACCGCTATGGGTCCACTGAGAGCCCAATAGGCCCAATTCAATGTGTTTGATCCGTTTGTCGCCGTTTTCACGTTACGAACTATCGTTTGGCCTCGATTGAACTTCCAAGTTCAATGTGTGAGTGTCTCGTGAGGTTTCGAGTGTTGTGCTACACATTGTGCTAGACGTTCACCAACGTTCGTTATTCAAGACACGTGCGAGTGTTGTGCGATAATTCCTTGAATTATCGGTGTGCTTGGTCTGTCGTGCCACGTGTCACGCTAAATATTAATTATTCTAATGTCACGTATGAAATAATAATTACATTATTATTTAAAATAAAGTAATGCTGACCTGGAATTGCGAGGTGTCACAGCAACTTCTAGCTGAGTATAAACAAGTATAATAACCATATTTTGGTGGTTCTACAAGTGCAACACCCATGGGATTAGTTTATTTATGCTCTTAGCGAGGAGGTGTTGCGCTTCGAGATCGTCTTGTCTGTAAAGTTTTTTGAGGTAATTTTCTTTTTCTTTTTCTTCTTTTCATTATTCATTTATTTTTTTTTCCTAGTCTAAGTAGTTGAGCTTAAGTTGCCTTGTTTAGGCCGCCTTTAGAGTTAGTGTAGTCTTGTAAAGGCTCGTTAGGCCAACGAGTCCGGCCTATGACGTCCGTTCATTTAGCTATGCCTAGCATAATGTGTACTCTTCCTCGTTGCATTCGTTGATTAGCCTAGCATATGAGTCCGGCCTATACGTCCGTTCATTTAGTCCGGTCTATGATGTCCGGATCGCATACTTGTTCCTTTGAGCTGCTGATTGGCCATGCATGTTCAAACGTCAGGCATCCCGTTTGATACAACGGTTGATCATGATTCTTCTTAATTATACGTTTTCTCGAGCACCATTAATCTGAGTAATTCTATACTCCCTCTTTACATTTTTGTACTTTTGGGATGTTACATATGCTAGTATCAAAACTTAAGTTATTTTAGAGCCAAATTCTATAGATGTAATGCTTTTAGTCTATATGGTTTGAATTTGTGCTATGTGATACAACTTGGTTTGTGATGCTATGTTATTTTATGGTATTATATGTTATTCGAGATACGACAGTAGTCTAAGGTGTGTGTTAGTGTAACACCCCGACCGACGGCGGAATCATCGGGATGCCACGAGGGATGTGTAGATTGTTCAAAAGCTCGTGGGCATCTAAATCACAATCATC
>SZYD01000103.1:0-33222 GCA_009363875.1 Mikania micrantha | reverse complement strand
AAGACAATGGAAAAGTGTTGGTCAATATTGCACCCATTTCCGACCTCCAGTCGGGTTGGCCTCCCAGGCTTGATGGGTGGGGCTTGTCAGGCCCAAATAGTACTAATCAAGATTACCACGCTAGGCGTTACGCGCTACTAACGGTCCGTGGAGTATCGCGAGGACTTTTAGTTGTGATGTGGTCCACACATATACATATAGTGATAAAGCATGCCCATACGTAAATAAAATGAGTTGTTGTTCAAAATCAGCTGTAATGCAGTGTTTTCTCCCCCAAAGGTTAGAAAGGTAAAAATGGGCCGTGAACTCACCCGATAGTGCAGTTTCCAGTTTTCGTGTGTTCGCTACCTGTGAGTGCTAGCAATCCTGCTAGTAAACAACTATAACCATATAGGTGTGAGTATGTGTTTTATGGTGTGTTGTATCTCATACAACTCCAAGTGTCGGTGTGCTCAACCGAGTGTGTGTGTGTTGACCTGGGTTGACTCGACGAATCGTTGGTGACACATTTGTTGTGTTTATGTGTCTTAATGCAAATAAGACACCGGCACGCATTCCTATGACTAATCATGATGTTTTCACAAAATTAAGTTTTGAAAATTATAACGTTCCCGTTTCAGGAAACTTTCTATATTTAGAAAGTTTCTAATTTTGGTAAGTATGATTATGAAATCCCATTTCATAAAATTAATACTCTAGTATGTTTGTAAAAAACATATGCAAACACTTTGAAATATGTTGTTTGTGCATAAATTACCCTTTATGCCATTTTACCCAAATAAGGTTTCCTAAAATAGTAAGTACTTGTTTAAAAGCTCGTTTTCACAAAACAAAGTTTCCAAATATGTTAAAAACCATTTCTAAACATATTTCAATAATCGGAGTTTACTAAAACACTTTAAAACATTAAAAGCCCTCTTTTGATTTTTAAAAGTTTCCTTATTTAGTAAGTTTCTTCAAAACCATGTTTTTGACAAAATCAAATACTCAAATGTGTTTCTAAACACTCCAATATACATTTGACAACATCTAGACATGTCTAGATCATCACAAATCTAAGACATGAAATATAAAATTTTCCTTTTATGGCAAGTGTACTTAAATCATCATCAAATCAATCAATAACTCAACCAGACTCAAATCCAATCAATCCTATATTCTAAAATCAGTAGATCTACAACAATATCACACAGAATCACCAATAAACTCATGTTCAATAGCCACATGGAGTTGCATGTGGGTGGATGTTCATGCATATGGGTTTTTACCCATTGCATGTTTTATCTAACACTAGATAAATTCGCAAAACTACCTTAGATGCGTATATTCGTGCTAGAACGGATCCCGGAACTTAAATGGAGGCTGATGATGGGGTCTTCACTTGTGGATGACTTCCAAGAATTCCTTTTGAGCTTTAATGGCTTCAAGATGCTCCAAGATGGTCCCAATGGTGATTCCAGGGTTTGGGGGCTTGCGTCAGTGAGCTTTTAGTCGAGAATAGGTGAGGGAGTTCGAAGAAAACGGAGAGAAACCGAATAGGAAATGAATGGGGTTGGTTTTTTATGGAAATTTTGATCTACATGGCCTTCGCGTGTCACACCCCGACCGACGGCGGAATACGTCGGGGCATGAGTTTGAGTGTTCATTAGCTCATGGTGCTATTATGCGTTTCAATATTTAATGCATCATCATTAAAACAATACAACTTGTCATTCATTAAATTCAAATAACATTACATGAATTAAATACAAAACAATTACAATTGAATGCTAAAACATTGTTTAAAATTTCAACTAGGTCTACTAAGTCTTATCCTATGTCTTCATCATTCTTCTTTATCCTGTTACACATGTAAAATAGAGTTTGTCAACTATTTGTATAGTTGGTGAGTTCACACACAAAGTTTAAATAATATGTATAAAAAAAAAGGATGCAAACTATAGCCTAACTAGATATGTATCATAAGCATGGCATGAATACAAGTTTGAATAAATTGATTGAATGAATGAATGAATAACAATTGCTTGTGTCCAAACAAGTATCCTTACAACATTGTTAATTCAAGTATGGCCATACTATAAATTAACAGTTATAATTCAACAAGTTTGCTAGGTATACTTTTCACTTTTTTCACACGAAGGCAAAAGCCTTGGCAAAGATAGTATCTAACCATCTTAGGCTACTAGGTACTAGATTGCTTGACTGGCAACACACATAGAATCACACATAGAATCAACACATTGTATAAGCCTAGTCTCTAACACATAAAGCTAACTAAGTCTAAGGCTTGCATTATAGATTGAATGAATAGTAGAATGAATAAATTTTGAATAAGACATGTGTAACATCCCAAAAACAAAAAGTAAAAGGGAGTGTGAAGAAAACTCACCTATTGGAATGCTAGCTAGTTCCAATTCCTTGCTTAAAGAATGAGAAAGTAAGGCTATCTACTGACCTATAATTTGAGTAATCAAGTCTTAGCAATCCTATAGTTCAATTTCAAGGATCTTAAAACTATGTCATTATAATGAAAGTCCTAGTTTGAATGAATATAGGTTTGGTTGGATAATTAGAATGACTAAACTTATAATATTGATTTAATAAAATAGAATATCAAATGTATCCATTTTATTTATCAATACTATTGTATGAATAACTAAACTAATTATTTAAGAATATTTAATAATATTCTTATAATAAATAAAATAACATATTGAATATTTATTTTATTTATTATATTGCAAATTGAATTTCTAAGTATGCTACTTGAATTATTTTCCCAACCATTCAACCATTTATTTTGTATTTAAAAGCTTGTATATTTGAATTGTAATTTTTACAAAATTGTACTTCGTCTTTTAAAGGTTTATGACTTTAAAATAATCATTTTGAATTAACTTGATCTCAAAAACAAATATTTTTAAAACTTTAGATTTTATTTTAAATTCTTAAAATATTCTTAACCTTGACTAATTAAAATGATCATAGCATATTTAAATAAATTTTATAAAAGAATTCAAATTGAAATTTACTAAAAAAAAATTAATAAAAAAAAGATGTGACAGAATGTGTTAAAAGAAACGATTCTTCATTTTTATTTAAAAAAAACATTTTATTATTAAGTAAATTACTATTTATTTTATAAAAGAAATTTATTAAATTTTATTTACAATCTTTTTATTTTAAATCATACAGAAGATTATAAAATAATAAAAAATTTCACTTTCTTTAGTTTTAGAAATTTTTTTATCATTTAAAATATTTATTTAAATTAGTTTTTATTAGAAAACTAATTAAATTTGGGTAAAGGTTAATTGAATCCGACCAGAATGTGTGAAAGAAATTTTTAGAATTTTTAACATAATATGTGTAAAAATAATTGGTTGAAATGGAGTGGGATGGCACAAAACCAATTCTAGGTGTAGACGGAAAGGTTTGAAACCGGGTCACCCGCACCGCCGCACCATCACGTTACCATTGAGCTGGGCAGGTTATCCTTGCTTGAGGTTGATTCGACCAGTTATTATACAAGCTTAGAAATGAGCCCCAAATTGAGATGAACCCTAGAATTCTTCCGATTCAAATTTGATCTTGTTGTTGATTGTGGGTTCACAAAAACATAGGGCTTTTGTTCTAGCCTTGATTACGAGTATGTTTATGTAGAAACTTACTTGATTTAAAATCCATTTGAGAGTGTTTTGATGAAGAACAGGTCGCGACAATGCAAGAGCTCGATTCAATGATTTAGGCGGTCTTAGAGTGAGATTTTGGTTTCGGATGATTCAGAGGAATGTCGAAAATGTGGGGGTGTGGTTAATTTTGAATAAAATTAGCTGTTTAATCCCTTGCCATTTACAAAACGATGAGCTGTATATTGATTCTCAATTACACGTGATTTATCCATTATTTTTGGAATTGAGATCTATAAATTGATTCTAAATTTAATGGTTGGCGCGTATGAATTTGTATTTTGATTTTAGAATTTCGTTTTCGTGGTTTTTGTGAGAAAACCGGACTGCCCATGGGTCATGGGTCGAACCAGGATGTAAACCGGGTAGAAGGGAAAGGGAGTTTGGGTTTATTACAGGTTTGGTCCCTCTTCATTCCCCCTTATTTCAGTTTTTTAAATAAACCTTTTCCCTCTCACAAGTTAGTTTTATTAAATGTCATTTTAAGCCCCCTAAGTTATATAACTATTTTATATTTCAAATTTTTATAAAATCTTTTATATATTATCAATAACTTAGGTTTTTATAAATTTGTATAAGACATCAAAATTTTATAAAATAAATTTAATGTCTTATTAATTATTATTATTATTATTATTATTATTATTATTATTATTATTTATTACATAATTAGATTTAAAACCAATACACTTATGTATATATTAGTTTTCATAATCTTTTTATTTATATGTATTTAAAGTTTGACTTGCAACTTATAACTTTAAACCTTTCAAATCATTATTTTAAAAAAATAATTTTTATAAGGTCTTAAGTTGTGATTTATATTATTATTATTACATTAATGTAATAAATGTTGTAAAATTGTTTGTTAAGTAATTTATATGATGATATATATACATATGCATATATATATATAGGTATTTCAAAGAATACTAGAGGTTTTGTTTTATTATAAATCGAGCACGATTAAAATGTTCAAAATCATAACGAAAGAACCCTGTGGATTACATCGCGTACCGCCGAGGCCGGTCCAGAGGGTCGTTGCGTACCGCTGAGAAATTCGGGAGTCTCGACTCCCGGTTTGCTTCGCGTACCGCCAAACTCTTTACCAAGGGACCTTCGCGTACCGCGATGGGTCCATTTTCTTGTTTTTCGATTTCGATGATTCAATTTCGCTCGTACTTGATTCCTAACGTTTATCCTAAACATCTAATGCATGTTTAGCACATAATCATATAATAGCACATAACCAATGATCCTTAGCTCAAGCGGTTGAGGGGAGGTACCCTGTGACTTCAATATTGGGGAGGTCAAGGGTTCAAGTCATGGCATGGACAAAATAGGGGTTCCATGCTAGGCTAGGGGGTTTTCTCTCACCTATGGTGGGTTTCCTCCTATGGGGTGTGGATATGATCGGGTAGGTCTATGACCCGTCAGTGATCCAAATTGCCGTTCAAAAAAAATATAATAGCACATAAGTTTGATCACCAACGTTCGTGAGACTCGTGTGTGTGTTTCGATATTTCCTCGAATTATCTTCGATAGTTTGTGTTCGTGTCTTACGAACCATTTGCATGCTTGATTAACCATAATCAACATGTATTGCACAATTCAATAATTCCCCGAATTATTGTTTTGTGTTAGTGTTGTGTTTGCCACACTTGGTTTCTAAAACCAATGTGCAATGTACGATTCGATATTTCCTCAAACTATCGTTTCATAGTTGTTTGTGTTTGACTCATCTAATTAAACATAATTAAATGAAGTGCAACAAGTATGAATGTGAAATGTAAAGAATGTAAGAGTCGCAATTTACCTGAAATTGTCGGGTGTCACAACTAGACCGTCTGGTCAAGATGGTCCGTCTTGCCCAGTCAATTCAAACCAGGCCATCTTCTTCCTATGTTGAACAATACGGGCCGTACTAGGCTAGACTGCCCGTCTGGTTCTTGTTCTGGTTTAAAATTAGATAATCAATACGGGTCGTTCTAGGCAAACGACCCATCTTGTTCTTCGTTCAAAACCCCAAATCCGAAAAAAAATCTTCTAGATTGATATTTAATAAATAAAACACCTATATTAATGATCTACGTAGCTAAACACATACATGTTGTCGTAAACTCGAAGATTATGACGGGGAGTATAGATAAATACGAGAGAGTTTGTGTGAGTTTTGTATGTGGTAAACATGGTTGTAAAAATCGGCCTAGGCGGCGCCTAGGCGCTAGGCCCCCGAGAACTGTCTCGATTTTGGCGTAGGCGGGGTCTAGGCGGCCTAGGCGGCTTAGGCATATTTTCATTTCTTTTTGACTTTTTTTTTGACTTTTTTCGACTTTTTTCTGGTAAAAATTGATCAATTTCATGATTATTTAGACATTTCTCAACCAAAAATCATTAATATGTCTCTGAAACATCGAATCCAGCTAGTTAACATCAAAATTCATCTCTAAACTTTGAACTCAGTGTTTAAGTTTGCACTTTAAAGTACTTTATTTAGTATATTTAAGTTTATTTTTTTAATTATTTGAAGTATTATATTAAATTATTGAAATTAATGTGTGTATATAATATATATTTGTAACATTACATATAAAAATTCCAATCCGCCTAGCACCGATTAATCCCTAGGCGGTCCCTCGCCGCCCGAATAGCGCCTAGCGACTTGTACAACCATGGTGGTAAATGTAAAAACGAAACTAAAAAGGTAATATAATTTTAGAACAATATGACCCGTATTGGTCAGTATGGCCCGTACTATTCAAATTTTGAATTTTTTTTCTTAAAAAAAACCAAATAATTCAATTTTATTACATTTAAAAAAAGAATCATTTACACATATACGTAATCCACCAACTTTATTCTATCTATAATTTTTGATATTCTTACAGTCTGTCATGATATATAAACTCACAGTTGGATGCGGCATCATTTCGGTAATGTCTCAAAATAGGATTTACTATTGGCATTGGATGATCTCCTTGTAATATAACATTAATGAAATGGACGCTAACATGAACTACGGATACAACGTTATGTCGCATTAAACCATTAACAGATATCCACAAAGGAAAAATGATTTGAGCACCTCGATTGCTAAAAAAGTGAACAATTACACCAAATCTTTGAGCAATTACTAAGCCTGTGTGCGACATAGGCATTCAATGTTGACTAGGAGCATGTGCTTTTAAAGTTGGATTACCACATGTATCTTTTTAAACTAAAGACATTTTTTGTCGCTCTTATTTGGAAATACATGTCCCGCAATGGTGGCCTAGTGGTAAGGGGGTGAGAATTTGTAACGGAAGTCTAGGGTTCAAAGCCCGGCACCACCCAATTTTCCCTGGGTCACGCGATTTACCTCCCTCATGTTGGTTGTGGGACCGGTCGGTGAGGGGCGCCTAATGGTGGCGTTCACCATTTTTATTTGACAATACCTGCGACAGGACCTTTTTTATCTGAGGTGGTTTGAAATTTATTTCTTTTGTTACGAAACTCATTTGTCCTATAACATCAATTTCTTCCTCTTTTAATAGTGTTGAGTTAGTTGTGTTAAGTTTTGTCCAAAATGTCTATCTCAGAGAGTGGTATATTCGTATCTGCATAATTTATAATTAATAATTATTATAATATACCAGTAAGTACGTGTGAAACATATAAGCTTTAGATTTAGTATTGCGAACCTGTGTTTAAGTATTTTGATATATAGCAAGCGCATGGCAACCCACAACTCATCCAAAGCTGGTGGCCGCACAACATATTTGAATCTCGCATAACCCTTATTTTATCTTTTCCTCGGCCAATAAATCAAGAGCTTTATCGGACACCTTTCCTCGAAGATTATTAAATATTGGTAGTTTATGATGGCCCATTGTTTTAATTAAGCTCGTTTCAAAATCGTGATACATTTTTACCTTATATAATTGCACGATTTCATTTACGAAATAGACAAATGAGGCAAGTATAATTCTTGTTAAATATCGGTTTTTTGTACGTTGACCAAAGTTGCGCGTTATATTGGTCCATGCTGTAACAAACATATCTCTATAACTGTTTAACCAGTTGTGTGTCAGATACTCAAGAACTCCTGAAATGAAACAAAAACCAATGATGATAATGATGATGGTATATGATGCTTACTTTTTTGTTGTCTTTGATAAGTCTTTCGTAAAGACGGTTGTAATTATAGTCGTATATTTTGCAGCTTTTGGAAATACCTTACGACTCACACTCATAACAGCAAGGTCTCAATTTGTTATGATAACACGTGGCTCTATACATTTATTCAACATACTCTTAACCATTTTCAAAACCCAGATGTAGTTCTCCTCACGCTCTCTGCTAACGAACACATGAGCCATACTAAACGTTTGGTGTGTGGAAATCATGCCAACAATTTGAATAAATGGAAGTCGGTACTAGTTCGTTTTATACGTCGCGTCCATCATCAGTACGTGTGGAAATGCACGCCACCAGCAATATGATTTTGGATGACAGATGAAAATGTCTTCCACGACGTTTGTTTCAGAATCTTCCCGTTTATAGTAAACATAACGCTAACTATGAAGTAGGTTTTCCAAAACTTGAATCAGAGTATCACCGAATTTATTCTTATCTTTCATTTTTTGTTGTAAATTGTATACATCTCTAGAGATGGATACGTTTGCAGGATTATGTTTCTTTTTGAAAAAAATGTTATAAAGATCCATGTGTTGCTCGGTCAGATTCTCAACCATGTCTTGTTCCTCCTGAGTGAATCTTCTAACATATGGATAACCCTCTAGATTTTGAGTAGGTTCATGATTGTGATTGTCATTAATCACCTGTAATATTCAAGATTCACGAACTTCGTTGTATAACCCTATTAGTTGAAATGGGCAACCGATTTTTTTTGTTGTCTAACCGTCTAAAGATTGCAATGCTATTATGCTCGCCACCACGATCACACATGAGCCAGACCTTGATAACACTGCCTGTTGTCTTTGATTTCTTCGTTTTTCTTTTGACTACAATGTAACCGTTGTCGAGTGCTATACTTTTCACCTACCATATGAGCGCTTTTTCGGACATAAATTACTGACATGTAAAAATAATAAATAACATAACTAGTATTCATTATATACAATAATAAACATCTATGTTTCAATTAAGTGTCCCTCGTTTGTTTCCTAGTCAATGTGTGAATCGGCCAGTTTTTCTTCATAAGTCGCTTCCGGGTTACTTTCTTTACTATCAGAATACACGAATCCAAAATCGTTTTGTTGCGCATATGATGCTTGACTTTCAAAACCGATATCAGCATTCAGATCTATCATGGCGTATGAATATTCAACAGGAGGCTCTTCATTCAAATCTGACACGTAATCGTTGAAAAAACTCCCACCCGAGAACGACATCGTTAGAAATTTGAATTTAGTATTAGAAATCTTTGAAAATTCATATGTTCATTTGAAACAATTGAAGTTTATATAGAAAGTTCAAAGTTACTCAAGATGGCCCGTACATATCAACACGGCCCGTCTTGATCCCAATCATTGTACTAGAATGTCAGCAATGTCAGGGGTGAAAAAGCAAGAAGGGCCGTACACGTTTGTACGAGCCGTCTTGCTTCAAATCATTGTTTTAGGATGTCAAGGTATGTTTGTCCGATGAATGAGACGGGCCGTACTGGTCCGTCTTGCTGTCAATCATTGTCATAGGATGTCAGAGGAATGTCTGATCGATGAATGAGACAGGCCGTACTAGGCACTACGACCTGTATTGGTGGTGTATTGTTAAATTTTGGAGTGTTAACTTAACACAACCTTGTATTTATCTACTAGGGACGCCAAGGGGAATCTAAATCTAGGATTTTTCACTAATCATTATGTTAATAACCCTTCTCATTTTATTCAGGCTTGTGACCGACAATAATAAAATAAAAGTTGTTTTTTTGATTCATAAACTATAAAGTTGCAAGTTTCCAACTAAATCAAGTTTTACAAGTTTTTTTTATGAAGTTATAATCGTTTCCTCTTCCCCTTCCCTCAAACCCTACGTAAATATTAGAAAAGAAGAGGCTTTTATTTGGATCCTTTTGTATAATTATTTTTTTCAGAACCCACAAATAAAAAAACACATGTCAAAAAAACCCAACTATACAAAAAAATTAAACAATTGGAGGCATTGTATTTATGGAGGGTCTTGCTTGGGTTGCTTTTTTTTTTTGACAGTGAATTTCACATGTAATATCTTAATCGAGCCCACCAGAAATTGCTTCCTCAGATGCCCTAGAATCCTATGAAATAGGTAAACCATTGTCCTACCATCAAGAAACCAGGACTATGTCTCAGATCGCCATTTGGCTTGGAGTGTCCTTTCATGCTTAGTAATGATCTCGAACCCGCAACCTACCAATTGGCAGGCCGAAGTGTAAACCAGTAGGCTGGACACTTCAGGACATTTGTGTTAATTGACTCATTGGGCTAGCCATAGTTGTTCAAGTTCTAGTTTTAATTGTTTGTTTAAAAGAATCTCTACTAGACATGGGCAAAAAAACCGGTTCAGTTTCCCAAACCGGTATTTGACACCCCTCAAACCGGTTTCACCAAAACCGGCTTCCAAACCGGTCCAAACCGCTAGTATGTAATATGTTTAACATCCTCGTCTCCCAGACCGGTTTCAACCCCTCCAAACCGGTTTCAAACATTCCAAACCGGTTCTATAGGTATGACGTCCTCATCTCTTAAACCGGTTTCCAAACCGAACCGGTTTTCACCCAAACCGGTTTTAATCTTCCGTTGACCAAAACGAATCGGTTCTCAAACCGAACCGGTTTAGAGAAAAAACCGTTTTGTGCAACCCTAATCTCTACTAAAACTTTTAAAAGTTAAATTTAATTATATAAAGATATTATTATTGAGTTAAAATAATTTACGGGGTTGGTTGTAGTGGGGAGCTTGGGCGAAGTGAGAGAGGGACATAAATTTTTGAAACCCAAAATAAATGTTAATTATTTGGAAGCAAGGGGGACGGAACCACTATTTTTAAGTAAAAATAATATTTCGACCGAAAAATTAATATTACGGACGGAAAAAGAGGGGGTGCCCTCCTTGCCCCTAGAAAGTTTCATCCTTCTCTTGTTTTGGTACGTAGGTTGATTAATATTATATACACTCAATATAAATATATAATTAGTTATTTATATGTTCAAGAATTTAAAGAGAGCCCATTTTATTAATAAATCATTCTAAAATTCAATTAGGAGATTAACAAATTTTATAAAAGCTTGATAAATTAATAAAATTTTTAAAACTTATAAAAGAGCCCAATTTACCCAATTAAGTTTATAACAATACAACTCACCAGAGTCAATGACAACATGTGCAATCGATCGATCCCACGCATCATTCAAAGCCGAAGTTTCCATAATCGCCTCTCTCCTTACCAAATTGCAGTTCACAACCCACGATCATTTTTAAAATTTCTTACTTATCATACCGACAACGATCACTAGTTTTGACAATTGTTTTTTTATGCCTAATGACTCCCAAAATTAAACCTATTTATTTTTTGTTTAAAATAGGGTAAGGTTCAGTTGTTAACACACCTTAATCATGTTAACCCAAGTAGCTGCGTCAAAATCAACCCATTTTTTTTGTTTTTTTATGTCCTTTATCATACACGTGCATTTAAGATTTTAAACAAGTGTGGGTTTGTGTTACACTATAAATATATGTTTAATGTAATGAAAACTTATATTGGTGTAAGATCCTAAACAAATATAAATTTGCAAATGCACATAAAAGAAGATATTATTATACATAAATAATAAAGATTATAAAAAAACCAAAGATTTTAGCTAATATTGCCGTAATTAGTTGGTTACCATAATTATGGTGAGTTATTATCTGATCTGAGCCATACACACACAAAATACATATACACATACATACTTATGAGAGGGAGAGAGCATAAACACACTTTAAACTATGAAGTTCAACAAACCTTAAACAATAGAGTTTTTAATGAGTGTTCAATTAATTGTTCATAACTGGTATGAGTGTTCATTTTTATATTCATCATCATTCATCTAGTGAAGATTTTTCTTCTTTATCAAGAAGATTGACATGACAACTAGTTTTTGGTAGCAACTTTATTGGAATCATTGGGGTCCTAAAATTTGATTGGCATATAATTCAATATAACACATAATCTATCCATTCTTGTAGAATGAGAATGATCATGTTGTGAGTGTATTTTCTTATTAACATTATTTTGAAGAACAAAGGTGTGATAATATCTCCCAAACATGAAGAGAAAACATCTTCATCAAGATGAAGATGTCTAAAGATATTATGTGCATATCTACTTAAGCAATTGCTAATTAAGGCTACTATTTTTATTATTTTTTTTAAATTAATAACTTGTTGTCTTAAATTCATTTTATTAAATTTATTTTAAAATAAAAAACTATATATTTTAGAAATAAATATTTTTTTGAAAATAAAAATGTGAATTTAATTTATATATCTAATTGATTGGGAAAATGTTTTGGAGGGTTTTGGTAGTGTGAGGAGTGTATTTTCATATTCTTGATATGTTTATTAAAAACATGATATACTATTGGTGTAAAATTTTTAGAAAGTAGAAAAATTTAGCTACATTCCATATATTCATTAGAGGTGTGTAAAGTCAGTTATGAATCGATTATAGCCTTATTTTCATATACATAATTATAACAGATTGGCTAGTGATGACTAGGACAATTAATTGTTAATTATTAATTATGGGTTGGTTTTGGTTAATCTCAATTAATTGTTATAATATATGCATCACAAAATGGTTCAATTGTTGTGCTCCAAGCTTGGTGTATAGGTACCAAGCTTGTTTATGATATTTCAAGCTTAGTTTTATAAGAAAATACATAAAATTACAAGAAAAAACATAGAAATTTGCTAGAAATACATGAAAATATAAAAGGTTCGTCCAAGTTTTAGTTTATCCGATTATAAAGATACACTTTATCATACCATAATTGAATGGTCAGTTATATAGACACACACTTAATCATAACTGGTCATTCTGGTCGGTTTTCAACTTTTTTTATGAATGGCGAAGGTCTCAATCGTGTGAACCCACTGTTTTCAGGTCATGTCACAAAGGTCTAGTTATCTGGACCTCACATGAGTCACCACAACCACCACAGGAGAAAACCCCACTGGAAAAACCCCCTGACCCCCCTCAGACCCCTTTTTCGCTGCGAGATGTATTTGAACCCAAGACCTCCTATTTGAAAGAATCTTGGGGTACAATTGAGGTAATGCTTAGTTAATTTATTAGGTTATATTCGTTTTCACTTTTGATTTGGTTTATGCTCACCCCTATTACCTCCACCTTCCTAAATACTTTTGGTAGATTTATTTTACATATTGACGATTTGAACTATCACTTTTCAGATCATACACCAATTACATGTTAAATTTAAACCATTTGTTATTTGGGAATCATGTTACCCACTACCCTTTTTTAAACAATAACCAGAATCGACCCAAATTAAAAAAGAAAAAAGAAAAAAAAAAGATAACTACTTTTGTAAACATTTTTTTAAAGCATAAGCTCGACTTGTAAGAAAACTTTCAAACTCAAGCTCTACTCGGCTAGGCTAGGCTCGACTTGTTTATTATTAATTAATTACTTTATTTCTTTTTATTATTAGTATATATATATATATATATATATATATGTCTTTCATATATAATAACATAATATATGTTATATTAATAAATTATATCAAAATTTTATATATAAAACAAATTATTTAGTGAAACAAAAATTATAAAGTTTGTTTAGGTCCACTAGCCGGTTCGAGCTCTACATGTTAAGCTCGAGCTCGAACTTGATAACTAAACGAACCATGTTTTAAGGCTCAGGCTCATTTAAACTAGACTCGTTCGAGCTTTTACAACAAATCCGTTTTAGAATTAACCAAATATATGGTACCTGTGTTTTAGATAAAGTAACATCTTTGTATACTAATATAAAAAGTTAAATGTTTAAGATATGTGGTTTATATTTGTAAGGAGCTTAGTCTCATTTGACATCCATGAAGAAGTTGAAACCCGGGTTTTTAAAGTTAGTGAAAGCCTCAAACTTGTAGCCCACTCACATGAATTCACATATTAGTGAATTTTGTTTTTAATAATAACTTTTGATAACACTTTAAATAGTAAAAGCTTATTTAAAAAACTAAAATATTCAATATCAAACCTATGTAATGATGCATATGTTTTTTTTTTGAATGGCGAATGTGTCAATCGTGTGAACCCACTGTTGCAGACCATGTCACCAATGTCTAATTACCTGGACCTCCCATGAGCCACCACAACCACCACAGGAGGAAACTCTACTGGGAAAACCCCTGCCTCCAAACCCCTATTTCACTGCGGGAAGAATTTGAACCCAAGACCTCCCATTTCAAAAAATATTGGGGTACCATTGAGACAATGTTTCATTGGTTAATGATGCATAGCTAGATTGTATAAATGGCCAAAGGCATGTTTTTATACATAAAACAATTTATAATAACTAACTGTTAGTTTGTTAGATTATAAATATTAGACAAAATTACATATTTCAACCTTTGTGTTTCTAATAAATAACAAATATCAACCTTTAACCATATTAATTACGCTAAATAACCTTTTAAGTATTTAAGTTGTTTTAACTTTCAACCTTTACATTAACCCCAGTTAGATTTACCAGTTAAATCTAGTCATGTGCAAAACATGTGATGGTATTCTAGGTATTTTGATCTTTTGTAATTTTTAAACCTAAAACCCACCCAGAAGTTCACGTGGTTCCTCCGTTTTCGGTTAGTGTTCACCCAGAAGTTCACGTGGTTCCTCCATCTTCAGTTAGTGTTCGAAACCTAGGGTTTTAGTCGTTATGATGGTGTTTTGTTGGTGTGGGAAACCGGCTATGATCAGAACTTCTTGGACATCACGAATCCAGGTATGAGGTTCTATGCTTAAATACTAGTAAATCTAACCTGGGTTAATGTAAAGGTTGAAAGTTAAAACAACTTAAATACTTAAAGGTTGTTTAGCGTAATTAATATAGTTGACGGTTAATATTTGTTATTTATTAAAACATAAAGGTTGAAATACGTAATTTTGTCTAAATATTATTTACTTTGAAAAAAAAAAAGTGAATGCTTACAATTCATTGAATCTGATTTTATAAATTATAGAGTTTTTTTAAAAGAGTTAAATTATTTTATTCCATGTGATTTGTGTCAAATTGTCGCTTTAATTTGGTTTATGAAATCTTGTCACTTCGGTCATCATATTTATTTAATTTTTGTTATTTCAGTTTAGGTGACTAACGATGTCCTTTAAGGTTTTTATTAAATGACAAAATGTCCTTGAATGGATATGACAAGTAGACAAATTACGTGGACGAATAGTGAAACTACTCATATTTATATTTTTGTTTATTTCTCTTTTTTATACCACTGTTTTTATCTCTTTTTTTTACATCAGTTTTGCACCTTATTGTTTCCTTTTTTAACATCGTTGTTTTTTTTTTTAGTTTTTTTTAACACTTTTTATTTGTTTTTAATGTATTTTTACACCTTTTTTCCTGCACTATTATTTTACGTTTCTTTTTTTATTTTTAATTTCTTTACTTTCTTTCTTACAATACTTTTTAACCACCTTTTATTATACCTTTTTTTCACACTTTATTTCCTACTATACTTTTTATACTCATTTGTCATTTATTTCATTTCTTTACACCATTTTTACAACCTTATTACCCTCCTTTTTTTGTTCCCCTTTTATTCACACCACTTCCTTTCACACTTGTAAGCCTAAAGATCACAAACCAATGTTTCAACGTAAAAAGAAAGGAAGATATTAGATTCATGATGTATATGCATAAAATTAACATAAAAAAGATATGTCAAGTATATAATCAGATAAGCAGGCATTTGTTACCGAGTTATTAAGTTAGATAAACAAAGATGTCATCAAATCTCATACTTGTGAAAAAAAAAATCAACAATAATCACATACACCCATCCCGAATATTTCGAGTTTCTAGTATTCCTATTGACTTTGGTTTTCGTTATCACTTTTACTTCTTACACCTTTTTATTTTCCCTTTAATTATTCACACATCTTTTTACACTATTTTTACTCCTTTTCATCAATTTTTTTTACCATTTTTAGGTGAGTACTGCGGACAACTTTTGTATGTCTATTAGGGATGGTTAATTATCTAATCAAAAAATATGTCCATGTTGGTTGGTCTTCTTTAGGTATACCGTATACGAGAGTAAAAGAAAACCATTGAAATATATTGGTTGAACATAACAAATTAACAAGTGAAGAAAAATGATGTAAAAAAAGCGAGGTCAAAGGGAAGGAGGAGGAGGATATTATAAAAAAATGTGTAAAATTGCGTAAAAAATATAAGTTAAAAATATATATGTAAAAATTGGTAAAATAAGAGTAAAAAAAATAAAGGTTTAAAAATGTTGAATAAAATGTGTAAGTGGTAAAAAAAAGAGATCTAAAAAAAGAATGTAGAAAAGAGGAATTTTTTTTTTAAAGATAAAAGTATAACTGCAAACTTCACTTAGTTCTCATGGGTCGTCCAAATACGATTTCTGCTCAATGCCATTCTTATCACTAATGCAAAATTAACAGAAATGAAGGGTGGTGTTGCCTTAAATTAAGTTTTATAACCCCCATTTGTTATCAGTTTTAAATACGTATATTTACTATACTCGTTAGAAATTAATTGATAAAAAATCTTTCTATTCTAATAAACAAAAATAAATTTTGCCACATGTTATGTTCTCATGTTTTCTTACCACTTGTCATTTTTATACAATTTTATTAAATTCTCTATCTTAATTATTAATTAAATACATTCTCTCATATTAAATACTTATAATATAATATTAATGAGTAATAATATTATTTGTCTTTTTACATACAAGAAAATAGTTTTTAATAAATTAAAATAAAATATGTTTATTAAAAAGCAAACTTCAAAAAAAAGTCTATAAAATATGAAACTTTCTAAAAATCATTTTTTTTAAAGTTAGAAAAGTTAGTATTTTTAGAAAATAAAAGTTTAATAGAAAACAATTTTTAAAAATTAAATAAAATACCCTATAAATCATAGTTTTCAAATAATGGTATTTTTATAAACAAATGATGTTTTTTAAAACAAATTGCTTAAAATAATTACGTTCAACCAAAACTTATAAAAATGATAGGAAAAATTAAACTTTAGTTATTTGTGTTAAATGATATTATCAAATTAAGTTATTTAACTTTAATAATTATATAATTATACATTATTTTCTTGATTTGTAACAATTAGTTTTTAATAGAAAAGTAAATGAATTTGTAACATCAATTAGTTCAAAAATATGTCTTTTTCAAAACAAGTAGGTCATGTATTATTTCTTTAGTTATTAAAAATTTAAATTATTATTTTATTACTTAAAATACTCATTAATAAGCAATCTACTTAATTTATAACAAATTGTTTATTTTTTTAAATTTTTAGTACTAATTATTTAATGTTTTATATTTAATCCGTATAATACACGGGGTAATAATCTAGTAATAGTAATAGATGTGCATAATTCCAAACAAAATATACCACATCATCCTACATATTTTAATAAATAAAGGGTCAATCAGTTCAATTTAAGGTTTAGTGTCACAAAAATAACAAGAACCTTTATTTTTTTTATAGATATTTGAGTTTATATATATAATTGGGCTTAAAAATTGAATTGAGATCTAAAACTTTTAAGTACTTTTTGTCCACTAATATATAAGAGAGAGAGATTTTAATTTTTACAAAATGGTCTCGATTATGTTTTTTTGCTTTAAGCCACTACAAAGCTTGAGTTGGTCTTGTTTTTAGAAACAAATAATGCTCCTATATCACCCTAAAATTGATTCCTCGCTTCTCTCTATCTTATGACATTTTTAAAATTTTATTTTTTTTCTTCTTTTTCTTCTATTAAATAATACAATAATTTTACTTAATTTGTTAAAATAATATGATAGCATTATAATTCATTTTTTATATATTTATAAAAACATCTATAAAAATATATGATATATTATATTGAAAACAAATAATTTTAAAATTTATTTTTTCAAGTCTAATCATTGTTGTAAAAATTGGATTAGGCGACATCTTGGTGCTAGGCATCCATCTACTGTCTCGATTTTGGCCTAGGCTGGGCCTAGTCGGTCTAGTCAGATTTTTATTTTTTTAACTTTTTTGACTTTTTTTTGGTAAAAATGGGCCAATTCCATGATTATTTAGGCATTTCTCAACACAAAATCCTTAATATGTCTCTGAAGCATCGAATCCAGCCACTTAACATCGAAATCCGTCTCTAAACTTTGAACTCGGTGTTTAAATTTGAACTTTGAAGTTCTTGACTTAGTATATTTAAGTTTATTTTATAAAATATTTGAAGTATTATATAAAATTATTGATATTGATATGTATATATAATATATATATTTGTAAAAAATTACATATGAAAATTCCAATCCGTCTAGCAACAATTAATCTCGATTAATCCCTAAGCGATATCTCGCCGTCCGACTAACGTCTAGCGACTTCTACAACCATAAGTCTAATACATACGTTTTATAGACGAATGGCAATCAGGTAATCTAAATGGCCTCCAGGTAATCCAAATGGTGTCCCATAATTGATTTTCTGTGCCCTGAAAGTCACACCTAAATGACGAAATTGCCCCTAAAATGTAGCTCTAACAACCATAATTGAAAATTTATTAGCAAGTTTGTACGTAGGATTGGAGATGCATGTTCCAACCTGGCCTAAAACGAAAAATTAATCAAATAGAAGTAGGTGTGATTTCTCGCATGATTTGAAAGTAACTTGACAAGTTTTGGTTTAGTATCAATGAGTTTAGGTCAAGTTTGGGTTGTGTCAATATGGGCAGATTTATGATTTGTTCTGTTTTATCCATTTATATGTATTTGATTATGTTTTTTGTTAACTTGGTTAGATGTTTAATGCTAAAAGTTTAAATTAAAAAAAAATTAACATGCAATTTTATAATTAAACGTAAAATTTATTTGTATTTTTTTTCTAAAAAATTATATTTATAAAAGTATTTATATCTTTAAAAAATAACAAAAATTAAAAAAATCGGGTCAAACGCGTCTTTGTGTGAACCCGTGAATATTTTGTCATATTCTGGTTTATATGCATGGCATAATTTTCAGGTTCAGATTGTGTTTAGATTTATTTTAAATTTCGGGTTTGTGTCGGGCTGATTTATCTGCTCATTTAACGTCCAGCGGAGATAAACAAAAGTGAAACATCTATCATATGCTTCAACTAATTAAATGTTGCATTTTCTTTTCAATTTTTAACTTTCTTCTATCTTACTTAAGGTTCTTTCATTTTAAAAACCTAAAATTCTTAAAATACAATTAATATGGATCACAAGTTGTACATTGTGCCATAAAACTTGTTCATTACTTTGTAGCTTTAACTTTGTAAAAGGGAGTATTGTTTAGATAATGACATAAGGTTGAAGGCATATTTGTCTTTGCTTGTGATAGTCTAGGTTTATGTTTCCTCTTTTAATCCCTTTTCATATTCTTGGTTCAATGTTGGTCCCTCAACGTGAAAAATTTAAATTCAAGTTAGATTATTGGGTGGGCTTAAACGTAGGCCCAATTTAGGTCTAGTCCTTTTCAAGGTCTAAATCCTCAACCCAAAATGAGGATCAATTGTTGAATCTTGAAATTTTATATTTAAAGTAGAATAAAATAATACTAATTAGTAAATGATACACTATCTATCTATAACTAAGTTTATATTAAATATATAAAAGCATTTTATAAATCGGGTCTTGTATCGAATTGTTTGGTTAATGGCTTCGTTTAACCATAACCATCGGTTAAAGTCGATTTTGGTTAAAACCATTTATAATTCGGGTCTTGTATCGATTATTTTTCGTTTATGATTATATTATGCTCACCCATTCTTTGTTAATAAGGACAAGAAATCTATTCTCAAATTGAAGACTAGTAAAATACTAAAATAACGGCAATGAGCATTTAGGAGTCCATTTAATTCTATGTTTAGGAAATATATATCATTTAAGAAGTTTAATCATTCTGAATTTGTAAGATCCAATTTATTTAATGTTATTCGAAAAACTAATGTATTAGGTGATTTTAATAAATTCAATATATTGTAAACTAGTAATTTATATGAAGAATCATATGTTGATATTGTTAGTCATAGTTAATAATTATAAGTAACAAATAATGAACATTTAAAAGTTGTAAAATTGTATTTTAAAATAGTATATAATCAAAATCTTTTTATGATTAAGTTTTAATAAATTATTGCAAAAATAAAATATGTTTTATATATTTTGTTATTTATAATTATTATTTCAAAGTGTTTTTATAAGCAGATGTAATTTAGAAGTGTAAAATGAGTTTAGGATTTAAAGACAAAGTTGCACACGAAGCAGACAACTTGCCGCCCATTATGTACTCATTGTCACATTCTTATGGTCGTTGAAACGTCTGTGACGGCAGAATTTACTCATTGTCACATTCTTATCGGGAAATTTGAAGCAACGTTTCGAAATAAATTATACATCATTCGACTCGTATTCTTCATCTGAACAAAAGTCCTCAAAAATTCGTTCGAAATTCGAAAAAAAGTTAACGCCGTTAGGGTTTATTTGACGGCGGTCCGCCCCGGGAAAATATGTCGAAACTTTGGACCGTTATCGGGGATTTTCGTAGTTGGGACCGGCAGCGGCCAATGAGTCAAAGTTTGGATTATTTAAATCCAATTTGCCTTACGAGAATATTAAACTTATGTTTATTTTGTTTTGGCCACAAGCTTTGATTTAAATATGAAACTTGTGCTTACTAAACTTAAATTTCTTTTGTTTTAGCCAATATAACTTAATTAGTAACTATTTTGTGTTCGTTTTCACTACAAAGGTTTGACTATTACTATAGAGGAATAGTGTTTTCTATTTTATTTATTTATTTATTGTTTTTTTATCACTAAGGTTTAGATGGTGAACTTTAAAATTTTGAATTAGGATATTTTTGTTTGTTTCATTTTAGCCACAAAAGTTTTAGTGTTTTATTATAATTTTGAATTAGGATATTTTTGTTTGTTTCATTTTGGCCGCAAAAGTTTTAGTGTTTTACTAAAACTATTGTTTCTTTTATTTTGACCACAATAGTTTAAATAATAAACCTTTCGTTTATTTCTTTTTTGTTACAAAAGTTTGTTTATTCTAGATAGAGATCTAAACTTTGTTTCTTTTGTTTTGGCTGTATATAGGTTTAAATGATAAACTTTTGATTTCAATATTCTTTCGCTTCTTTTATTTTTGTCATAAAATTTTGAATAATAAACTTTGTATTTGTTTGTATTTGCTACAAAAGTTTGATTGCATTTGAGATTATGCCAAAATTCCCCGCACAGCATACAACCAACAACCTTACCCAGTATATTCCCACTTTTCAGTAGGGTCTGGGGAGGAAGGATAGATACAAACCTTACCCCTATCCCAATTGGGATAGAGAGGCTGCTCCGAAAGAGTCCCCGGCTCAAAGTTATCGTTTGAAGTTGATCATCCCAATGATTTTAACGTTATTTTCACAAATAACTAAAATACGTTAAAATTAGTGCACTTTTACTTTTGCCCCTTAAGGGCCCACACATATAAAAAATTCTTTTTTATTAGGTACACTTTCTCTTTGTGGTATTCCACCCCTTGCTTGTTTTTGGTCCAAAGATGAAATTCTGAATGATAGCTGGTTGTATTCACCTATTTTTGCAATAATAGCTTGGTCTACGGCGGGATTAACCGCATTTTATATGTGGCGGATCTATTTACTTACTTTTGAAGGACATTTAAACGTTCATTTTCAAAATTACAGTGGAAAAAGGAATACCCCCTTGTATTCAATATCTATATGGGGTAAAGAAGGTTCAAAAATAAGTAACAAAAACTTTCGTTTGGTAACTTTATTAAAAATGAAGAAGAATGGACGTCCTTCTTTTTTTTCAAATAAAGTATATAAAATGGATGAAAATGTAAGAAATCTGATCCAACCCTTTCTTTCTATTCCGAATTTTGGCAATACCAAGACTTCTTTGTATCCTTATGAATCGGATAATATGATGTTATTCCCAATACTTATATTAATTCTATTTACTTTGTTCGTTGGATTCTTAGGAATTCCTTTCAACCAAGATGTGGATATATTATCCAAATGGTTAACCCCGTCTATAAATCTTTTACATCAAAATTCAAACAATTCAATAGATTGGTATGAATTTTGTAAAGATGCAGTTTTTTCAGTCAGTATAGCCTCTTTCGGAATATTTATAGCATTTTTTTTATATAAACCTGTTTATTCATCTTTTCAAAATTTGGACTTAATTAACTTATTTGTTAAAACGGGTTCTAAGAGAATTTTTTCTGACAAAATAAAAAATGCTATATATGATTGGTCATATAATCGGGGTTACATAGATGCCTTTTATGGAACATTCTTAACTGTGGGGGTGAAAAAATTGGCCGAATTCACTCATTTTTTTGATAGACGAATAATGATGGAATTCCAAATGGAGTTGGTTTTATGAGTTTCTTTGTAGCAGAGGTTATTAAATCAGTAGGGGGTGGACGTATTTCTTCTTATGTGTTCTTTTATTTTTCTTATGTATCAATTTTTTTATTAATTTATTACTTTTTAAATCTTTAAGTCTTCTTTAAGTCTTTAATCATGAATAAGTCTTTCGTTAATGAAGTCTTCAATCCATTTCATGAAAAAAATGTGACCAATTATCCAACCAACAAAACTACTTGTTACAAATAGCATCTTGCTGTTGCATCGAAACATAAAAATGTTGACTAATCTCGCTAACATTGAACTTGGTAAAATGAAATGATTCAATAATTGAAAAATGAGATTATTCAGGAATACACATTGAATGCTGAGATTACGCATTGAATTTCTGGTAGTAGATCCATAATCAAAGAAGTGTTTGTGATTATTGCAGAAGAAATGAAACAAAAGATACGGTAGAGCTAGGACAGTTATTGTATGAGGTCTACCCAGTGCTAGATGCAGAGGCGCATAATAGATCGATATGAACATGATGAGCTGTCCCGTAATAAAACCAGTTGTTGCTGATACCTTCTTCTCGGCTCCTTCTTCTCCTTCTTCCATAACGTGAGCTCGGAGAAGGAAGAGATAGGAGGGTCCTATGGAGAATGTGGTCAGAAATCCATAATAGAGTCCGACCACAACGACCGAATTAATTATCTTCATGCATAAGGATACTAGATTACCTAGTAGAAAAGATTTCAAAATCATCACAAACCTCCCTTTTTCTTTTCTATTGCAATTTCTGGATTATTATATGATGATTTTGAAACTTTCCATATATAGAAAAGAAATAGAAAGAGATAGACTAGAAATGACATCTGTTATGTTAATGACACCAAAAGGATATTAAATGAATGGAATTGGGATATGGATGGAATATAATGAAATAGAGCCACTTTGAGGTTCCCTATGAAATGAGGCATGGAGGGGAGCCACTACGAATAAGTTCCGGGAGTTACGAAGGAAGCTTCGAGCTCATATTGGTCATGGGTTGAGAACGGGAATGGAACTCTATGAGATCGAATCTCCCGTTGTTCCTCAGTAGCTCAGTGGTAGAGCGGTCGGCTGTTAACCGATTGGTCGGCTGTTCCTCAGTAGCTCATTATATGCGTGCACCGCAAATGGGGCGTATTCCCCGCACAGCATGTAGGGTGAAATCTAGTTACATTTATTGTAATAGTACTTCAAATTTCAAACATCTTGATTGTTGTAACTTGTATTGCAAGAATATCTTTGGTTGGGATTTGGAAGTATATATGGGCAAAAAAACCGGCTTCGAAACTAGAACCAATTACTCGAATTGAAACCGGTCCTATTCAAACCGGCAGGCATAAGTGATATGGTTTTTCATATAATACATAACTATAACCATAACCATAACCGGAATTACCAGAACCGGTTCCAACTAAATCCGGCCAAAACTCGAATCGAAACCAGAACTGATTATTAACTTTGTTGACAAAACCAAAACCGATTGAAATTGGAACTGGTTCTGGTTCAAAAAAAAAAAACTGTTCCGCCCTTCACCACACCGCTTGGGAGTTGGAAGTTGGGACGTGTTTTGGGCTCCCATATGAAACATTTGAGCCCAGTTAGGCCTTGTACATTTGACATAAGCTTTACTTAAGAAAACTGTTATTTTTAACAATTTGACTAGTGTAAGAATTTACTCTTGTTAATTGTTATGTCTCATAATCGTAACATTTTCGTTTTAGGTGAAGTCCATAACTACAATAAGTATACAATGGATCATCACCATGGTCCTCGTTGTCGTCGTCATCATCATACTTGTTAATTACTGATATGCAAATAGCAAAACAATTAGATTACATACGATAATTCGTTGGTCCAATGGGGTTAATTTGTATCTCGAAAAAATTGCAACTAGAGGTGCTTATGGTCACACTTTGAAAGTGCATGTGTTAAACCATGAACCAAAATTGTTGATTAAGTTCTTAACTTGTTTTAAATTAAAGACTACTGAAAATTAAAACCACATCAAACCGTATCTAGTAGTTAATTTCAGTTTTGTTTCACGTTTGGGGCTTACTTAGTCATCATGAAAAGTGAGAATTTGGTGCTGGTAAGATTTATCTTAAAATTACAACATTAAGTTCTTAAATATTATAATATTAAGTACTTCGAAAATAAAAATGATTTTGCACGGAGGGTTTCTTAGAGCAAGTGTGGATTTATGTTGTATCTGTCAAGAACATGGTATATTATACAACTTACAGATTCCTTTAAATCTGTGATCAATAAAAGAACCATAAAGTAAATACTCAGCCAAGATCTTAACTATTACAACTCGATCTACATACGACACAACCCTAAATCAGACACATCAATATGAACATATCTGTATCACCGCTACCCAACGAGATATAACAAATTCAACCTAAGTACAAATGCAGATCTACAAACTGTACATGAAACTATACAAGATCAATTCACAAAGACGATTAATAGTCAACAAGAACTAGATGATCTACAAACCCTAATACATGTGTGTATGTGAAAATAAAAGTGAAAAGTCACATGACTTCTAACCTTCCATATCTTAACTCTTCAAATAATACATCTTGTCATATTTACATTTTAACATTTCTAATCAAAAGTCACAAGAAGATGCTATCTTATATCTCCTTTAATTAGCAAATCTTATATCTTTTAAGCAGCCATTGTATCTAGCCAGCAAGCCCATGTAGAGGTGGCCAAACCGGTTCCTAATGCCCGTCGGTTCCCCCAAACCGGTTCCACGAACCCAACCCGGTTCCGTACCCGGTTTCACTCACAAATAACCCTATTCGGTGTACCCGATTAGGGTAGGGTCCGGTTCCTGTTTAAGAACCGGTTCCAAACCGGTTCCACTTTTTTTTACCTCGTTGACCGTTAGACGTGAACAAAATCCTAATAAAACATTAAACTAATCAAACCTTAAAATAATAATTAGTAAAACCCTAAATCTCTAATAAAACATTAAACTAATTAAACTTAAACTAATAATTACTAAACTCTAATCAAACCTTAAACTAATCAAACCTTAAACTAATAATTTATAAACCCTAATAAAACCTTAAACTAATAATTAATAAACCCTAATAAAACCTTAAACTTATTAATAAACCTTAAACAAATCAAAGATAAAACCTTAAACAAATAAAACCTTAAACTATTATTTAATTTGATTAGTTTAAGGTTTTATTAGGATTTTATTAATTAATAGTGTTAGGTTTGATTAGTTTAAGGTTTAGGTTTGATTTGTTTAAGGTTTAATTAGGGTTTATTAATTAATTATTAGTTAAATGTTTGCTAAGTTTAAGGTTTTATTAGGTTTGATTTGTTTAAGTTTAGGTTTGATTTGTTTAAGGTTTTATTAGGGTTTAATTAATTATTAGTTAAAGGTTTGATTAGTTTTTTATTAGGTTTGATTTGTTTAAGGTTTAGGTTTGATTTGTTTAAGGTTTTATTAGGGTTTTATTAATTAAATTGTTTTTGTATTAAAAGTTATGAATTGGTTAATAATAACAAATGTTTAAAAACAAACATAAATTCATTAATTATTTTAAGTAGTTTAAAAACAAAAAAAAAGTTACAAACAACTAATAAAACATTAAAATAAAGATTTGTGTCGTTTTGTTGCGAACGATCGAAGTTAGCTTCAAATGCGAGTTCTTCGTCGGATAAGCCGTGTGATAAGCCTTCTTCAACTTCTTCGTCATGTACTTTTACTTCAATGGATGTTTTATCTTCGAGTGTTGTTGATCTTGAATACGATCGATCGAGTCCAAATGATCCTTTAAACATATGCACATTTCTACCAACTCGGGAGTGAGCTTTGTTCTTAATGACAAGACCCTGCCACTAAGAGAAAATGCAGATTCCGAAGCTACCGTGGAAGCTTGGACAGTTAGTAAATCACGGGCCATGATGGCAAGAATCGGAAACTCGGATTTCTTTGCTTTCCACCAAGCCAAAATATCAAAATTGCGATATGACTCGGCCGTCATATCAAAGGGAAATGTATAAAGAGTATTGAGACTTTGAGAGTAGGAAACAAGAAAACGGAAAAACCAAAACGAGAGATGGAGACTAAACAAGCACGTATAAAGAGCGTTTTTTGCGTTTTTTCGCGTTCGGGATTGCGTTTTGAGTTATGTGATCACTCCATACCACCCAATACCTATTTTACTAGTTTAGGGTATTAAAAACGGCTAGATTCGAGCTCCAAACGGTCAAAAACGGCTAGAAATCGGTCTCCAACGTTTAGATCCATCCAAACGGCTATAACCGGTTCCAACCGGGTCCGGGTAGGAACCAGTTCCGGTTCGGGTCCGGGTACTAACCGATCGGCTGGGAAAAAACTAAGAACTGGGTCCTAACTTTCGGGTACTACCGGGTACCAACCGGTTCTTGAGATTACCAAGTCGGGTCCTGGAACCGGGTTGGATGGCCACCTCTAAGCCCATGTAATAACCTTCCAATGAGCCCACCAAGCTTCTAACTAGTAGCCCAAACTCCATAACTCCAGGCTCCAGCTCACACAAAAATATCAACAATAAATTGGATTATAAAATTGTAATATAAAACTATATATTTTATATTTTTTAACAGCATCATTTTTGCTGCAAACTCCGTAACTCCATAACTCCAGGCTCCATCATTTTTGCTCCAGCTCACACAAAATTATCAACAATAAATTGCATTTTTAACATGAGGAGTGAGATTTGTTCTTTGTAATGAAATGATCATGTCACCAATACATATTTATACTAATTATGGGGACTAAAATGCAAAATTTGGAAAAAAAAAACAGGGGTAAAAACAGTAGTTTCTTAAGTAACGGTATATTTTTTAGGTCAACTATCCGTTAAGTATTTTAATGGTGCTTGTAGTATAATCGTTAAACGGTTTTGTTCGGGTCGGTTGTAATGGTCAAATCCTAAGCTGGTGGTGGGACCAGTTTTAGCCAAAGTGGTTTGGTGACCAAGTCAGGGTCGGTTTAGAAACCGGTTTAAAAATCCAAGGTCGGTTGTGGGACCAGTTTTTTTTTTTAGAGATTAGATTAAATTAATAACATGGGGTTTACAGGTTTATATATTTGATCATTGATAAAAGAGCTCCATTCTTTCTCTTTCTTTCTTTTCTTTTTTCTTCTTTTTCTCCTTTTAACTTTAATTAACATTTTTTAATATTTTAGTTTATATTATCAGTATGTTTCGCTATACTTCATCTAGGGGTGTCAATCGTGTCGGTTCGCGGTGTTAACAGGTTTTGGTTGGTGGGTTGAATTTTGCAACCCTAAACTGACCCATATATTTATTCGTGTCAAAGTTTTCAACCCTAACCCGGATTGACATAAATTCGGGTCAACCCGAACCTGACCTGTTTAACCTGTTTATATAAATAAATCAAACTAATTTAAATACTGTAAGTGTAAGTTAGTTGTTGCTTAAAACACATCAATAATAACGTGACTAGTAGTTGTGTATAAGTAACAAATAACTAATATAGTATTTTAACAAGAAAATTAATATTATTATAACTAAAAATATAATTATGTAATCATAATTATAAAGTATGAAATTTAAAATAAACCGGTTTGTATAGTTAACTGAAGAAAAAAAATTAAAATCATTTGTTAGATGAAAAAAATATACATTTTGTTACTTAATTAATTAAAGTAGAGTAAATAATCAAAGAAAAACAACTAAATATATGTTACATGAAAGAAAAAAATAAAAAATAATAATTTTGAAATCTTAAACGGGTTAACGGGTCAACCTGTTTATAAATGGGTCAACCCGAACCCTACCTATTTTATAACGGGTCAACCCGAACACGACCCTTTTTTTTAACGGGTTATACTTGCCAACCCAAAACTTGATTATTTTCGTGTCGTGTTCGGGTCATGTTTCAGGTCGGTTCAGGAATTGTCACTCCTAACTACATCGAGTGTTTTCTAATTTTAACTTTTTTTGTTGTTAACAATCGTTATGTTTGTGTCTACAATCAGTCTACACTTTCAAGTACACAACGAGGTGGATTTGTAGATTCATTTTCGTGTTTTTTATGCTTATTTTTACAACTAACGGACATTTATTTTTATATGATTTTTAAAATGGGTTCTAAATTTATCAATTGTTTTTCTACATTATTTCGAACATATTTAATTAATAACCAGTAATAGATTTAAAACAATTATGATGTATATCTTTTATATATGACTTGAAAAATAAAGTTAAATAATATGTTTTTTGAAAAAAAAATGTTATTTAAATAGTTATTTAATGGTTTTACGATTTTACGCATCACATTTTGTAGGTTATGTCTTCACAATGCCTTGTCCCCATCATTGTGGTGTACATTTGTTGTGCATACATATAATGTAATATGTGTCAGTCCTCAAGAGGACAAAGTAAAATACACTAATTTTAACATTATTTTACTTAATTTGTGAAAATAACGTTAAAAATGTTGGGATCATCAACTTTAAACGATAACCTTGAGCCAGGGACTCGTTCGGAACATCATCTCTATCCCAACTGGGATAGGGGTAAGGTTTGTGTCTATCTTTCCCCCAGACCCTACTGAAAAGTGAGAATATACTGGGTAAGTTTGTTGTTTATGTCTTCACAATGCCTCGTGTAACAACCTACCAAGACGCATTTTCGTCGTATAAGACCACCCGGTACACCCCATGAGTGGGCGTTGGAGGGGCGTGGCACACCGCCCCCTAGGGGCGTGAGAGGGCGTGGGAGGTGGGCGTGAGGCGAGCAACGGCGTGAGTGTTTTCTTCTCCTCTCTTTCTCTCACAGACACACACCACACACCATTAGTTTCCCCTCTCTCTCTCTCTCACAGACACACACACATGTATATATATAAAGGAATGATGATGTGAAGTGAGTGGGTAATGGGGCATTTCCACTAAAATGGTGGGGTGAGTGGTTGTGGTGAGTGCTTATGTGGCGCCTACGTTGCGCATATGTGGAGTGATTGGGTCACACCGCACACCCAATAGTCTAATGGTGGTCACATACTACTTAGAATTAAAAAGCGTTTTTTAACTATAAAACACATATTTTAAACGATCTATTCTTAAACCACACATTATTTTGTTTTTTGAGACTTGACAATCGCCACTTAGATCTCCCCATGTCCACAATGAGACATTGCCTCAATGGTAGGTCTTGGGTTCTGTTTCGGGTAAAAATTAACAAGTATAATTTTTAGCAAAACCGAATTAGTTTAGTGGGGAATTGTGTTTTACAATCAAGAAACAGTTTATAATCGAAATTCACTAAAAATATCCCTGAGGATCCCTAGGGATATTTCAGAATATAAAATGAAATGAACAGCTTGCACACGAAATTTATACGAGGAAAAGCCATTAATCCCTTAGGATTGCCGGCATAAAAACCCCGGGAGGTGACAATCGTCACTATGCCTTGTTCTTATTAATATAACAAAGTAAAAGTACAAAGAAAGAGCACAAAGAAAGAGCACAAATGATCGGTTGCTAAGTGTTGCAGATCTTCAAACGTGTATAATTCTGTGAATGCGATTGTGAGTAGTGAAAGAGTGATCAGATATGTGAAAAGTGACGTCCTAAATCGATCAAATGCCTCAATTTATAGTAAAATACAATTAACTATATTCCCGAATATCCCGGCGAGAATCTCGGAATCATGATCATGTCTTCAATTGTGGCAGCTACCACGTCCATCAAACGTGTGGAAGCGCTTCTGTCAACTATACTCCGAATCTTTAGGTCAAATCTAGTCAATATAACCGTTTGTGACTTGTTCTCCACTTGTAACCATGTTTACCACGTTTTCTTTGACTTTATCCCGACTTTTAGGGTAAAACACGTCCACAATAAGTTACCTGCAGGACTAAGTCAAGCTATACAGAGAAAAGATCGATTAGCAACTTTAGCATTCAGGATACTTAAGGATATTTGAGGATACTTGAGGATATTTGAGAATAATTAAGAATCCCGTATTCCGGATTATCCTCGGCTATCCTGAATCTCAGACCATAAAAATTGACCCACAACAATTGCCCCAAAAATTTTGTAAGTTGTATTTTATAAATACAACAGCTTTTAAATTTTTCAGACTTAACATTTGTGAGGATTTGTCTTGATATTCCTTGAGATTTGGGATTTACAAGTATTCTTATCTCCATATTTTCTTCTTTAAAGTTATATGAGACATCTAAAACTTTATTGTTTAGGTTATCTTTTAAGCTAAAACCCATTATGTAGAACAAATTGTTGAATATCTTGACGCAATAGTTTGAAATATTTAGTGATGGTGCAAGGCCATATATAACTATGATAATTTTAAGTCTTATAAATAGGTCAAATTACTATCAACTCAGGTTTATTAGCTAGCAACTTATGTCCAATATCTTCTAATGTTTTTACACACTAGAATATCTCTAAATAAAGAGACTGTTTATACCTTAAAATAGACATATAGTTTAGGAAAACATACCAAATATGCTAAGAAAAAGCAATCTGAAATATCATTATATATTACAGTAGTTATCTTTAGCTATATATTTATTATTGTGTTAGGTGGAGGAATTATGAGTTTCATGACAAAGCCTAACGTGTTAATTTTAACTGTTTGGTAATATAACAGCTAGTATTCCGGTTAATGTTATAGTGTTCATATTGTTTATTAATTTTTAGATATCCTTAAATACTCTGAAGTATTCTGAATTTAATAATTAATAATACTACTTATGTTTGATTTAAGTTACATGTAACTCTTTATACGTCAAACATTTAAGTTAAGAATAGTTCTTTATAAGTTTTATTAGGTATACTTAGGAATCATTAAGATAGTCAAGCTAGACTTATCCTAATTCGACTAAGGTTTTAACTACATGAGTGATTATAAATAACTTAGACATATGTTTAAGTTTTATCATTTGTTTAGAGTTACCTTAGTACATGACGTAATTGGTAATTTAATTTAGCATGCCCCTAAATAGAAATGTGCATATGATATATAACATATTCCTAAATAAAAAATAAGTACAATGCATACTATCAGGCATGAGAATATATAGAAAATAATTAGAAATAAAGAATAGTTAAGAAACAAATACCAATTTTTCGAGATAGTAGGTTTAGTTTGAAATCTTCTTTGTTCCTGTCAAACATAAAAAAGAATTTCATATCTGAATATCCCCAAATATGTGCGATATTCCTAAGTATCCTTGAAAGTCTGTCCTGCATAAACAGAAAAAACAAGAAAACTTGGAACAAGCCAAGATACAGCCGACAAGGCCGATTATAACTGGCGACTAGGCCAAAATTACTGGTGACTATGGCCGGAAATACTGGCGACTATGGCCGGAATACTGGCGACTAAGGCCGAAATAGTGCGACAAGGCCGAGAGATACTGGCAACTAAGGCCGGATACTGGCGACTAAGGTCGGAATACGGAGGATCCCTGGTAATAGTCTTTGAAAATGAAATTGTCAGCCACTCATGCGTGTACTGGTCCCAAAATCTCCAACTATACCAGGACATTTCGGAGGATCCTTAGTTATAGCCCTCGATAATGAAATTGTCAGCCACTCATGCGTGTACTGGTCCCATTATCTCAGACTATAATAGGATAAACGTGCGCAACTGGCGAGGGCATGAGCCCTAAGTCTTCATGAGAGACAAGAGTCTCTTGAGTTTTGATTTCAGGTCAAAACTTTGCAGCTGGACATAAAGTCAGTGCGGGTCTTGATCAAGTTCTGATTTCAGGTCAGAACTTGGGTTAAGACATAAAGTCTCATCTCTTCTCAGCAAGGGTCTTCTACAGTTTTGATTTCAGGTCAAACTTGCTTGCAGCTAGACATAAAGTCAGTGCGGGTCTTGATCAAGTTCTGATTTCAGGTCAGAACTTGGGTTTAAGACATAAAGTCTCATCTCTTCTCTGCTATACCACAAAACAATAAGATTTTTGCATTGCTGCAGGGTCTTCTATAGTTTTGATTTCAGGTCAAAACTTGCTTGCTAGACATAAAGTCTGTGCAGGGTCTTGATCAAGTTCTAATTTCAGGTTAGAACTTGGGTTAAGACATAAAGTCTTATCTTTCTCCTGCTATATACCTACAAAACAATAAGATTTTTGCATTGCTGCTGGAATCAGGATTCCTGATGCCCCTCATATGCTTGATTAGTAGCATGATAATTAGGAATATACAAGAATATATAGGCATATATAAGAATATATCAGAATATTTAATGTTTAGATTATAGTGTGATAACATTTTTATGGTTGATACCACAAGTTTTAAATAAAATATAGCTTAAGATGAATGGCATTCCAAGATCTTGGAAAAGGTTCTCCTTCCATGTTGTTCAACTTATATGCCCCTTTTCCAGCTTCGGATTCTATCTTTATAGGGTCCTTCCCATTTGGAGCAAGTTCCATTGATGGTGTGGGATTCTGAATTGCCTTTTTTAAAACCAAATCACCAACTTGAAATCTTGTATCCTAATATTCTTATTATAGGATTTAGCTATCTTTTGTTGATATGTTGCCATCCTTATTCTTGCAATATCCCTAAGTTCATCAATAGTATCTAATCCTCAGATAGTATTTCCTTGTTGGATTCTAGATTTTGCAAACTTGATCTTGCCAGTAGGGACAACCATTTCAGTTGGAGAACGGCTTCAGAACCATAAACTAAAGAAAATGGTGTTTACCGATTGCATTCTTTGTGGTGTTCTGTCAGCCATAGAACAAATGGAAGTTCTTCAGCCCACTTTCCTTTCCTGGATCCCAACTTTTTC
>SZYD01000102.1:0-69326 GCA_009363875.1 Mikania micrantha | reverse complement strand
CTCGTAAGCTCAATGAGTAAGTAGTTGGATACTTGACCGTAGTCGAGACATTTTATGATATGTTATAATTTGTTTTTCAACCTCTTTTATTGTCAAGGTATGATTAATTCAGTTAGTATAAACAATGTCTCTTATATGCATGGCCGACTCTCACATTATAAAAAACCATAGCTTAGGGCCTCCAAAATATAGAGGCCTCTATTTTTCTGGGTAAATCAACTTTTTAGTTTAACGTTGTAACGAGTTCTGATTGAGGTAAAATTCTCATTCTTTTAATATTAGAAATATATTTTAAAGGTTTTGTTTGCGATTCATACTTTTTGTAGTTTTGTGTTTTATGATAATCTATATCACTTTTCTCAAACTTGAGGAGAGTTTTTATTACGGTCGAAAGAGAGCCCCGAATGTTATCCTTGTTTTGGGCCATCAAAAATATTGAGACGGCCCTGCTTATATAAAAGGTTGCACGTGCAATTTTGTAGTATACATGATATATTTGTTGATGAAAGATATGTTTTATTGAATTATATATTTTTTTAAAAGACATTCAATATCACAATGTGAATTTCGTGGATCGTTTTGCATTCTTTTTTTTTTTCCTTTCTTTTTTTTTCCTTTTCCCTTTATCAAAAGTGCTTTATGCTGTAGCCAATGGATTTACAACTTCTTTCGAACAATTCTCAGGCGGACGAGTTAATTATGCTTACTAGTGCTAATGATTACCAACCCCTAATTTTTTTGAACGAGATCCTACATATCACGTATGTTGTATTATTAGGGTCAACCGGGCAGAGGTAAGAGACGACCACACCAGATGCGCGGGAACCCCTGGAATGGGTAAACCCTCGCCTCCCATTGGTCTAAAACCCGATATTAAGCTTAAGATTTATTCTCTTACCTGAATGTCCTTTAAAGTGATCTTGACAGGGCTTGAACCCCAACCAGCAGGCTGAATCTGTGGGATATCAACCCCTCATTACAAGGACGAAGCTTTGAAGGGGCCCGGGGTGCCCTGGCCTCCCCTGTTTTTCGCTCAGAATGGTCGATATAATAGTATTTCGTCGAAAAAATCCTTCGGTTCTCTTCGTTTTCTTCCTAAAAATCATTCGCCCACCTCCATTTTCATCCTAAAAATCCTTCGGCCCCTCTCTGTTTTCTTCCTAAAAATCCTCCGGCCCCCTCTGTTTTCTACCTAAAAATCCTCCGGCCCCCTCCGACTATTTTCCCAAGCTCCGTCACTGCCTCATTATGCCTTTCAAAATTTTGTTAAAGTCAATGCAAATTAACAGTTTATTTATTTTTTATTCTTTACAGCATGTATATATACACTTACTTTTATATAAATAAATGTTTATATGTAAATTTATTGTCGTTTAAGAGGTAACATCATGGTAAGTTGTTAATGATTATCAACCTCTAATCAGCTGCCTTTTGAAATTTGTTTAAAGTCGATGCAAATCAACAACATTTATTACTATTTTTTTATTTTTTATACTGTGTAAATATACAATTACTTTTTTTTTTCTAAATAAGTGTGTATGTGTAATTTTTATTACTTTAAGAGTTAACATCATGTGTTTTTTGAGTTTAAACAAGGTCCATTTTATTTGGACACCCCACTTTTATATTTTACACACATGCGGTCCAATACGGGTCGTACTGGCCATTACGGCCCGGTATTGAGTACAGACAAACATTCAAGGGAATTCCTTGAAATCAGTGAAAATCTGTGGGACGGGCCGTACTGGCCAGTACGCGTCTTGGCCCAAGCTTATTTTTCCAAGCCATTTTGGGTGCCAACCAGTTGTGAAAACCTTGGTACGGCCCGTACTGGCCAGTACGGGCCGTCTTGATTAATTTATTTTATTTAATCATGATTTACGTATTTAAATATTTTTTACGATATACGTTTAATACGTGAATTATTTGAACGATATGTGTTATTTTTTTTATTTAAACTTAATTTACGTATTTAAATTTAATTTTTAACAATATACGTTTATTATGTAAGTTATTTGAACGATACACGGCTCTTACGTTAATTAAACGTCATATTGTCATTTTAACTAAATATTTCATTTTCTAGTTTGTTTACGTAATTAAAATAATTTAAACAATATAAAGTTTTTCGCGCAAATATTAAACACAACACAAATAGAAACAATACAAATGCATAAAGAAACAAACGTATATACACTGTACGGTTTTATATACAAGGAAACAAAATACAAAAATACAAAATGAACTACGATCCGGATGGTCCAGCGTGTGATCCGTCGTCTGCGTAGACGCGTGGCTCCGGGAACGGGTAGCTGTAAGCTGTGTCCCGTCCCGTCGCGCATGCTCTGACGCGACTGTCCACTGGACCAAATCCTCGTACCGATCGAGCCGTCGCTCGATGCGTGCCATTCGTTGGGCCGTCTCGTCGCACCGGGCGGCAATCTGGTGCAACACGCCTCGAGTGGCTCGGTCAGGCGCACCGCACTGTAAACGTGCGGTGGTGGATGCTGCGGAGGCTCCTCCTCGCGCGGCGGTGACAGAATCGGCTCCTCCCGAATCGGCTCGGGCTCCGGCATCGGGCCACCGTCCTGCTGATGCTGCTGGTCTGGCAATACAATGACCTGGCCGGCTGAAACGGGCGGCCGTCAAGCCCAATAAACCGCAATCCCAGACCCGGGATGTCGGCGGCAAGTTTCATGCTGAGGACCGTCCGCCGATCGACCTTACGAGGCTCGATCGCCGGCAGATGCTCAAGCATGTCAACCATGCCTCTGCTGCGGGCGATGTGGGTGACAAAGGCGCCACCCCACAATGTATCGCGCTCCTGTCGGTGGTAGAAGGAGGCGTAGTACAACGCAAAACACCGTGCCAGATTGCACGGCCTGCCAGCAATGAGTGAGTGCAAATAAAACAGATCTGTCGTCGTCACCCACTTGGCTCTGACCGCGACCTGAGATGGTCGTCACGATGCAGCGGTGGATGTAACGGATCAGTGGATCTCTGATCGCCGAGGCCCGTACCCGGGGGCCGGTGAAGGGCGTATCTGATACCTGGGACCACCAGGCCCTCATAACTCCCTCCTCCCCCGCGTGGGGGCCTGTGCGAAGTCGTCACGAACGGTCTCCGGGTCGTAATAGATGCCTAAGTGCACGGCGAACCGCTCGATCGACATCTCGAAGTGCTGGCCGCATAAGGAGAACTCGATATCCGGAGGAAGCTCCTCGTCATTCGCCTCCCGAACTGCGGCCTGGTGAGCTCGGTATCTAAATGTGGATAGAAACTCCACAGTGATCAACCGGTAGGTGGGCAGGTCCGCGAGATCGAACAAGCGAGTCCACGGCGTGTCCTCGCCGAGGATGGCTCTCGCACGAACCGCCTCCCCGGCATCACCCAGAAGACCCCAATCTATACAACGGAGCGTCGGCACGCTCATCCGAAGTATCCGACGACACCTCATCAATGTCGCTGAATGCTCCTCGAACTGGAGCCACGCGTGCTGCGATAGCGCAAGCGACTCGGGATCTAACGGCGGCCGCTGCTGGGCGACCTGCTCCTGCTGTAGCATCTTGGCATCCATCTCAGTAATAATGTATAAGCTGAAAAACCGAAAAACAAATAAACGTTTAAAAAAATTTCTTGCCAAGAAGGCCCGTAATGGGCATGACGGCCCGTCTTGGCCATACCAGGCCAAAACTAGGCTGGTATGGCGAAGACGGCCCGTAATGGGCATGCCGGCCCGTCTTGGCCATACCAGGCCAAAACTAGGCTGGTATGGCCAAGACGGCCCGTAATGGGCATGACGGCCTGTAATGGGCATGACGGCCCGTCTTGGCCATACCAGGCCAAAGGTCACCTTCTTCATTTGTTGAACAAGACGGCCCGTAATGGGCATGACGGCCCGTCTTGTTGTTAACTGATTCAAATTTGAATGAGCAAGACGGGCCGTAATGGCCAAGACGGCCCGTCTTGTTCATTTTTCGAAAACTTAAAAACACCCTAAACAGGTCCTATTTCGATCAAAAACCTAATCTAAACACAGATTCATGATCTACGGGCGAAAATACATACCTGGTATCGAAAGCTTGAAGCACAACAAGACGGGGTGTATTGGCTAAGACGAGAGGAAATGTGGGTGTATATGTGTGGAAAAGTAAAAAATGAAAAGTAAAAATTGAATTTAATCTAAAACGGTACGGCCCGTACTGGCCATTACGGGCCGTACTGATCTAAATTTTTTTAATTTAAACACATATTCACTTTTATTATTTTTCATTAAAGAATTTGTTTATTACATTTAAACGTCTATGTAGTCAACCAACTTATTTTCATCTATGAATTTTTGGTATTCTTGCAGCCTGTCATGATATACGAACTCCCAGTCGGATGCGGCATCATTTCGGTAACGTTTCCAGATAGGATTTACCGTTGGCATAGGATAACATCCTTGTAAGGTAACATTAACGTAATGGACGCCAAGATGAATTACTGATACGACGTTATGTCGCGGCAAACTATTAGCAGATGTCCACAAAGGACAAATGGTTTGAGGACCTCGACTGCTGAAATGGTGAACGATGACGCCAAATCTTTGAGAAATTACTAAACCTGTGTGAGGCATAAACATCCAATGTTCGGCGGGAGCAGGTGCAATCTGTTGCCAATTTATTGTGTTGCGTAGTACATCATAAGAATCTGGGTCATAGGAGTTAAACACATATCTGTACAGATCTGCGTTGAAATCCAATTCGTGCAAGAGTTGTTGTCGAATAAATGCCCAATGACTTTCATCGAATCCTAAACCCACGGCAACAGAATGAAAACCACAGTTACCATCTGGTTGGACATCTTGTATGTTTATCACGTAAGGTTGAAGGAGAGGAAGGATGTGATGACCGAAGCGATAAACATTGTTTAATCCTTCTGGCTTCATGTTACGTGGAAAACGGAATTCGTTTTGACTTAACGAGTCCGATGGTGGCATTGCTTTTCATACCGATGTGGAACGGCTGCGCCGAAATACGGTTTCTGACTTTTCTCGGTCACAGCTGTAAACGAACTATGCCTCGAAGGTTCAAATGTACTGTCTTGGGACGCTAAATTATCTTTAACAACGTCTTGCTCTTGCTCTTTTTGTTTCTGTGCCTTTAAAGTTGGACGACCACGTGTATCTTTTTGAACTGAAGGCGCTTTTTTGTCGCTTTTGTTTGGGAAATACCTGCGCCAAGACCTTCTTTATTAGACTCTTTTTTATTTCAGGAGATTTGGAATTTATTTCTTCTGTAACCAAACCATTTGTCCTATAACATCTATTTCTTCTTCTTCTAACAGTGTTGGGTTAGCTGCATTAAGTTTTGTCCAAAAAATATCTATATCTGAGAGCGGTATTTTGTTATCTGCATAATTTATAATTTAATTAATATAAAACTAACTACGTGCGAAACATCTAAGATTTACATTTAATATTACGAACCTGTGTTGTAATATTTTGATATATTACAAGCGCACGGCAACCCACAACTCGTCCAAAGCTGGTGGCCACACGTCATATTTTTGTCACACATGACTCTTATTTTGTCTTTTTCCTCGACCAGCAAATCAAGAGCTTTATGGGACACCTTTCCTCGAAGGTTATCAAATATTGGTAGTTTATGAAGACCCATAGTTTTAATCAAGCTCGTTTCAAAATCGTGTTTCATTTTTACCTCCTGTTCTTGCACGATTTCATTTACGAAACCTACAAGCGAGGCAAGCGTGCTGTTTGGTGATCTGAGGAATCGTTTTAGGTTCGAGTGCTGGCTTTCCACCCGGTTTGTTGTACGTTGATCAAAGTTGCGCATTCTATTGGTCCATACTGTTACAAACATATCTCTGTAACTGTTTAACCAGGTGTGCGTCAGATACTCTTGAACCCCTGAAATGAAACAAAAAACCAATGATGATATGATGATAATAATTATGGTATATGATGCTTACTTTTTTTGTCGTCTTTGATAAGTCTTTCGTACAGACGGTTGTAGTTGTAGTCGTATAACTCTGTTGTCGGAGAGTTACGCAAATTCGCCCATCGACCTTTGAATTTCTTCTAGTCTGCGTAGAAAAGCTTGCCTTGCAGTTTTGGCAATATTTTCGTCTATGTGCCATCTGCAGAGATATTTTGCAGCTTCTGGAAACACTTTACGGCACGCATTCATAACAACAAGGTCTCGATCTGTTATGATCACACGTGGCTCCATACACTTATTCAACATACTCTTAGCCATTTCCAAGACCCAGACGTAGTTCTCCTCACGCTCTTTGCTTACGAACGCGTGAGCAATACTAAACGTCTGGTGTGTGGAAGTCACGCCAACAATTTGAATAAATGGAAGCCTGTACTGGTTCGTTTTGTACGTCGCGTCTATCATCAGTACATGCGGAAATGCACACCACCAGCAATACGATTTTGGATGACAGAAGAAAATGTTTTCCACGACGTTTGTTTCAGGATCCTCCGGGTATAGTAAACGTACCGCTGACTGTGAAGCACGTTTTCCAGGACCTGTATCGGAGTATCACCGAATTTCTTCTTGTTTTTTAGCTTCTGCTGTAAATTGTATACATCTCTAGGGATGGATACATTTGCAGGGTTATGTTTTCTTTATGCTCGAAAGTATGTTACGAGGATCCATGTGTCGCTCGGTCAGATTCTCAACCAGATCTTCTTCTCCTACGTGAATCTTCTAACATATGGATGACCCTCTAGATTCTGAGCAGGTTCGTGATTGTGATTGTCGTTAATCACCTGTAATTTCCAGGATTCACGAACTTCGTTGTATAACCCTACCAGTTGAAACGGACAACCGATTTTCTTGCTGCCTGACCGTCTAAGGATTGCGATGCTATTGTGCTCGCCACCACGGTCACACATGAGCCAACTTTGATTACACTGCCTGTTGTCTTTGATTTCTTCGTTCTTCTTTTGACTACAATGTAACCATTATCTACTGCTCTACTTTTCACCCACCCTTCCAGCGCTTCCTCAGTCATAAACTCCTGACATATAAAAACAATAATAAATACCTTAAATGGATAGCGATAATATACAATTATTAACATTTATGTTTCATTTAAGTTACCTCTTTGGTTTCCCAGTTAACGTTTGAAGCCCCCGGCTTTTCTTCATAACCCTCCTCCGTGTAACTTTGTTTACAGTCATCATACACGAACCCATACGATGATTGACTGTCAAAACCGACATCAGCTTTAGGTTCAGCATTCAGATTTATCGTGCCGTATGAATACTCGACAGGAGGCTCTTCGTTCAAATCTGGCACGGAATAGTTGAAAAAACTCCCGTCCCAAAACGACATCGTTACAGATATGAATTATCGTGAAATATATTTGAATTCGAAAGTTACGCGTTCGTTTGAAACGATTCATGCTTATATACCAATTTGAAAATGTTCAAGACGGCCCATAATGGCCTTTACGGCCCGTACTGGGTCAAATCAGTGTCCTTTTGTCAGAATTGAAAAAGCAAGACGGGCCGTACTGGCCAGTACGGGCCGTCTTGCTGTCAAATCATTGTACTAGGTTGCAGGGAATGTCTGTACGATGAATGAGACAGGCCGTCCTGGCCATTACGGCCCGTCTTGCTCCCAATCATTGGCACAGGTTGTTAGGAGCGAATGTTTGACCGAGGCCTGAGACGGGCCGTAATGGCCATTACGGGCCGTCTCAGGGGTGTATTTTTAAAAAAAGTGGGTGTGAGAATAACAACACCCCTAAATTCATACATGCACATAAAAGAAGAAAGCGTTTTATATTTGTTAGAGTTAAATGTCATTTTAGTCCTTATAGTTTGACAACTTTTGCCATTTTCGTCCCTGTGGTTTGAATTTTGCCATTTTGGTCACTATGGTTTCATTTTATTGCCATTTCCATCCCTATAGTTTGATAAATTTTGCCATTTTAGTCCAAAATTTTAAATTTAATTGGACTAAAATGGCAATAAAATGGAAACTATATGGATGAAAATGGCAATAAAATGAAACCATAGTGACCAAAATGGTAAAATTCAAACCAGAGGGACTAAAATGACAAAAGTTGTCAAACCACAAAGACTAAAATGACATTTAAATCTATTTGTTATAATGATGTTAAAAAAATTAAAGATTTGAATGATATAGTTGGTAGATAATAGTGGATTACGTAAGAATTCAAGCCCTATATAATATATTAAGATAATATATTTTTGTGGTAGCTGGAAAGAATAAACCCACGTGGGGTCATTAGCAGATTCCAATCATGCTATGAATTCATTTCCTTTAGGAGACGTATTTTAAAATAAAGACGATATGATACAGATAGATAGGTGATCTCGTTCATCTATGCTTAATTGTATAACTTCAATAAAAAAGAATAAAAAAGTACTATATATTTGATTTCTAAATTTAATTTACAAAAATTTGTAACTTTATATTACAATTGTTTATAAAGCACGAGTGAAATTCAATATGATATGGACATATTGGTAGGATGAAATTTATAAAGCTTGATTTATGTGAAAATATACACATGGAAACATTGCGAAAAAAAAACTTGGTTTATGTGAAAAAATATACCCATGGAAACATTGAAAAAAATAATAACCATGGTAAATTTAAAATTTTGTAAAACAATATATTCTTAAGGTAGCAAGTCACTTGGTTTGGATGAGGCAACCCATGGCTTTCTAATGTAAAAGTCTTCGAGTCTCAATTGGCCTACCTTATCAATTTGTTTGAGAGGATGCATGGAGCCCCATGACTTTCCAATTTGAATGCAATGTGTTCGAGTCTCACTTGTAACATTAATTCAAATGGGCTAAAGGTCTTATCACATTGGATCTTCGAATGGTGGGTTTCTTGTGGAATGATGGGAGAGCCGGGTCACCAGCGCTGTTTGCGTTTTGTGGGCGTGGGTGACCTTTAGCCATTAGGTTTACCGGCCTTAAAATGTACTCGTTGACCGTTAACAAAACATGAGGAAAAGAAAATAAATTGTAAATGCAACTAAACTATAGGCAAGTAGGCAATTTTCATGGCCTGCACATTAGTAATTTATTTACTTGTACATTATCATCAAAACTCAATTGTCAATGAATTTTGTATTGAAAGTGGATATAAATGAGTAAGCCGCAATGTAATATTTAAAGGGTTGGATCCACTAAGAAGAGATTTTTGCCTAACATAGTAATATTCAATAAAAGTTTGACATGTGACATGTTAAAAATATAAAAACAAAGATCCAAAAAAAAATCCAAAAAAAAAAAAAACAAAATCCACTATGAAAAAAAAAAATCTATTTCAAAAAATGTTATACACAAAAAAAAACATAAAAATTCAGTATAAAAAAATAAAAATGTAGTATAAAAAACAAAAAATTCAGTATAAAAAAATATAGAACAAAAAAGAATTTCGTACAAAAAAATAAAAATCTAGTACAAAAAATAAGATCTTATGTCTAAATTATTATGTCATGCGTCAATATCTTATTAGTTCTTACTGTTATTATACAAAAATCTTTTTTATTTTATCTTTTTTTTTTGAATATTTAGAATCTACAAGATACTATTTCATTAAAATTATAAAAACAACAATCATATATAATAAACCTTATTATATCATGACAATTTATAAGATATGGTTGGTTATAAAAGTTAAATTGTTTTTAGTAAATTACGTGTCACTACAGTTAAGAAATGAAAACAACAAGATTAATCATTAAATTTTTTTTTGAACGGCATTTAATTTATTAATTAAGTAGGTTAGCATTTCGTATATGACACAGTTTAAATGAAGAAAAATATTAAATAATCATTAATAAATATTTTTAAAATATGAAATAATACTTTGGGACAACAATTATATTTTTTTCCTTTTGTTTTAAGAAGTTTGCTTTATTAAATGTTTCGTTTTGAAAAATTATTTGTAAATGTTATTTTTTTATAAATATCTCATTGTTTAAAGTTTTTTTTTTTAATTATTTTTTTCTAAAAAATTGTTAAGTAATTTTTTTAGCAAAAAATTTATTTAGAAAATTCCATTTCAAAATATTTCACATTTTTAAATGAATTAATTGTCTTAGAAATATTTCATATTTTATAAAAAATTCACATTTTATAACATGTGAATTTTTTTAAAGGTGTGTTTTTTATTAAAAAATCCTTTTCAAATATATTACAAAATCTATTTTCTTAATATGACAAATGTATAAATAATATAATTAATATTTATTTTTATATTTTTATAAGATAGATATGTGTTTAATAGAGAGAGGAAAGTATGAAAAATTAATATGAGCATGCTTTATAAACAAAACATGTACTTATTTTATTTTATTTGTTAGTTTAAATATTTTAAGAAGGATTTTCATACTATCTTAGTTTGTAAATTACTATACCATAAAATTTCTCCCCTCATATAGACAACACAAAAAACTAGTACATAAGTGAAACATTAGTAAGTGATTTATAATTTTTATTAAAATTCACAAGTACTTCTTAGTTTGTTTTATATTTCAACCCAACAGTCATTTCAGATAAATATAAAATTAAGTTATAGTTTATGTGTCCCTAAGCATGGGTTACCTAAACGAATTTTATTTAAATACAATTATTCATCATTTTTATGTGTTCCTAAACATAGTTAACATAAACCAGTTTTTGATATCATAAATCATTATCTGATCAAAACCAGTTCTTGAAATCAATTCACTTTTAAAGCAGTTTAATGACAATAAAACTTATACTTTTTAAAGTTTAAGGCATAGAAATAAAGGATAATACCAAATGCATTATAGATTAGCAGTATTTTGGTGGAGGGATAAAACTCATGAACCAAATGTTCTCGTGACAAATTCCACAAGAGAGTTTTCTCTAAGTATTTAGTTTCTTTCAGAACTGGTGACTTGATGATGGATATGATCGATTGGTATAAAAAAAAAGATACGAAGGATAATAAAACACACACATCAAGGACAAGTTGACTTAATCATGGGCTAGCTTGTATCATATATATATATATATATATAGGGAAGGGTATAAAAAATAACCCTCTTCTTTTGCTACAACTACATAACCCATTTCAACCAATCATAAATTTACACATAAGCTTTTCATTAAAATATTAAAAAGGGCATCCTAGTCATTTTACCTTTATAAGTTTTCCCCCCCATCTTTTTTAAACATTAATAACTTTTTTATAATATATTATTTTTTTTAAAAAATTGCATCATTATATTCGTCTCATTTTTCTCTTTAATTTCGTTATACTCTCGACTAATTTTTTTTACTTTTTTTAGATGCCCTATATTTACATCATTGTAACGAGCTTAAATATAACAAATTTAATTGAAACTTTTTTAAAAATGATAAATTACAGTGATGTAATTTACATTGACGTAATTTATCGTGATGTACATTGACGTAAAATTTGGTTTCGGTTTTTTCGGTTAATTTGGTTCCGGTTCGATTTTTTTGGTTAATTCGGTTTCGGTTCGGTTTTTTTTGGCTTTTTGCTCATCCCTAATTTGTAACGAGCCTAAATACAACAAATTAGTTTGAATTGTTTTCGAACAATGATAATTACATCACTATAATTATCATTGTTAGAGAAAAAAAATCAAAATAATGTGTTATATTACATCACTGTAATTTATCATTGTAATTATAATTGTTCAAAAGTAAAATAATGTGTTATATTAATTACATCACTGTAATTTATCATTGTTAGAAAAAAAATTAAAATAATGTGTTATATTTGTGCTCGTTATATCGATATTAATAATGGGCAATGAGAAAAAAAATTAAAAAAAACTAGTCAACATTATAACGGGAATTAAAGAGAAAATTACATCACCGTTAATTATGTCATTGTAAATTACTTTATTTTGTGTTACATTACTTCATTTTGTGTTACATTACTGTAATTTACCATTGTTAGAAAAATTTCTGATTAATTTACTATCGTTAAGCTCGTTACAATGATGCAAATACATGACATCAAAAAAATAAAAATAAACTAGTCGAGACTATAACGAAATTAAAGAGAAAAATGAGACGAGTATAATGGTGCAATTTTTTAAAAAAATAATATAGTATAAAAAGTTATGAATGTTTAAAAAAAAGGGGTAAACTTTATATAAATAACAAATGTCATAAATGCCCTTCATACTAAAGACAAAGGAATTGACACATGCCCTATATATATATTATATATATATATATATATATATATATATAGGGCATGGAATTTTTGATAACCCTCATCTTTTGTTACAACCCATTAACCATCATCCAATGGTTACTTGAAAAAGGTAAATGTATAGGATCGTGCCACGTGTCAATTCCTTGTCTTTAGTATGAGGGCATTTAGGACATTTGTTATTTAATAAAGTTTAACCCTTTTTTTTAAACATTCATAACTTTTTTATACTATATTATTTTTTAAAAAAATTGCACCATTTATACTCGTCTCATTTTTCTCTTTAATTTCGTTATAGTCTCGACTAGTTTTTTTTTTTTTGATATCATGTATTACATCATTGTAACGAGCTTAACGATAGCAAATTAATTAGAAATTTTTTCTAACAATGGTAAATTACAGTAATGTAACACAAAATGAAGTAATGTAACACAAAATGAAGAAATTTACAATGACATAATTAACGGTGACGTAACACATTATTTACAGTGATGTAATTTTCTCTTTAATTCCCGTTATAATGTTGACTGGTTTTTTTAATTTTTTTTTCTCATTGCCCATTATTAACATCGATATAACGAGCATAAATATAACACATTATTTTAATTTTTTTTCTAACAATGATAAATTACAGTGATGTAATTAATATAACACATTATTTTACTTTTTCTCTAACAATGATAATTACAATGATAAATTACAGTGATGATGTAATATAACACATTATTTGATTTTTTTTCTCTAAAAATGATAATTATAGTAATGTAATTTATCATTGTTCGAAAACAATTCAAACTAATTTGTTGTATTTAGGCTCGTTACAAATTAGGGATGAGCAAAAAGCAAAAAAAAAACCGAACCGAAACCGAATTAACCGAAAAAACCGAACCGGAACCAAATTAACCGAAAAAACCGAAACCAAATTTTACGTCAATGTAAATTACATCACGATAAATTACGTCAATGTAAATTACATCACTGTAATTTATCATTTTAAAAAAGTTTCAATTAAATTTGTTATATTTAAGCTTGTTACAATGATGTAAATATATGGCATCTAAAAAAAGTAAAAAAAATAGTCGAGACTATAACGGAATTAAAGAGAAAAATGAGACGAATACAATGGTGCAATTTTTTTTAAAAAATAAATATTATAAAAAAGTTATTAATGTTTAAAAAAGATGGGGGGAAAAACTTATAAAGGTAAAATGACTAAGATGCCCTTTTTAATATTTAATGAAAAGCTTATGTGTAAATTTATGTTGAAAATGGGTTATGTAGTTGTAGCAAAAGATGAGGGTTATTTTTTATACCCTTCCCTATATATATATATATATATATATATATATATATATATATATAGGGAATGGATCTAATACTAACTCTAAGATTCATCAATAACCCATTAACCCTACCATATGAATAATCAAAATTACAAGATGCTAATCTAATGGTTGATATTAAACTATAATATAATAATGTAATTGATTTAAAGAAAAAAGAATAAGGGTATTAATGTAATTTGATATATTAAATACTTTACCCCATCTTTTTTTATACATCCATAACTTTTTATACTATAATATTTTTTTATAAAATTTCACCATTTACTTGTTTTTTTTTTCTTTAATTCCGTTGTAGTCTTGACTAAGTTTTTTTTTTTTTTTTTCGGATGTTCGTATTTACACCAATGTAACAAGTATAAAAACAAATTATTTGTAACAAGTTGTAACGAATTTGGGTTTACATTGTTGTATAATAAATAGGGGTTAAGTTTAAGAGTGTAAACGAGCCAAGCAGATCCTGAGCTCGTTAATTACGTTATATTCTTGACTAGGTTTTTTATTTTTTCTGGATGCTCGTTAATTACGTTATATTCTTGATTTTGTAACGAATTTTGGTTTTTAAAGTACTAAAATGTATTTACAATCTTGTAGATATAACGAATTTTGGTTTTTATAAACAAAATGTTATATTATTTTTTTAAAGTATTAAAACATATTACAAACTAGTAGATATAACGAATTTTAGTTTTTATCAACAAAATGTTATAGTATTTTTAAAAGTATTAAAATGTATTTACAATCTTGTAGATATAACGAATTTTGGTTTTTATAAACAAAATGTTATATTATTTTTTTTAAGTATTAATATATTTACAATCTTGTAGATATAATTTTTTTAAAGTATTAAAACGTATTTACAATCTTGTATATATAACGAATTTTGGTTTTTATCAACAAAATGTTATATTATTTTTTTAAAGTATTAAAATGTATTTACAATCTTGTAGATATAACGAATTTTGGTTTTTATCAAAAAAATGTTATATTATTATTTTTAAGTATTAATATATTTACAATCTTGTAGATATAATTTTTTTAAAGTATTAAAACGTATTTACAATCTTGTATATATAACGAATTTTGGTTTTTATCAACAAAATGTTATATTATTTTTTTTAAAGTATTAAAATGTCTTTACAATCTTGTAGATATAATTTTTTTAAAGTATTAAAACGTATTTAGAATCTTGTATATATAACGAATTTTGGTTTTTATCAACAAAATGTTATATTATTTTTTTAAAAGTATTAAAATGTCTTTACAATCTTGTAGATATAATTTTTTTAAAGTATTAAAACGTATTTACAATCTAGTAGATATAACAAATTTTTGAGCATCCGGAAAAAATAAAAAAATCTAGTCAAGAATATAACGTAATTAACTAGCTCGGGATCGGTTTGGGTCGTTTACACTCTTAAACGTAAACCGTATTTATTTTACAACAATGTAAACCGAAATTCGTTACAACTCGTTTCAAATAATTTGTTATTTTTATACTAGTTACATTGGCGTAAATACGAACATACGAAAAAAAAATAAAAAAACCTAGTCAAGAATATAACGTAATTAACTAGCTCGGGATCGGCTTGGGTCGTTTACACTCTTAAACGTAAACCGTATTTATTCTATAACAATGTAAACCGAAATTCGTTACAACTCGTTACAAATAATTTGTTATTTTTATACTTGTTACATTGGTGTAAGTACGAACATACGAAAAAAAATAAAAAAAACCTAGTCAAGACTATAACAGAATTAAAGAGAAAAATAAGACGAGTAAAATGGTGCAATTTTTATAAAAAAATATTATAGCATAAAAAAGTTATGGATGTATAAAAAAAGAGGGGGTAAAGTATTTAATATAGCAAATTACTACTTTACCCTTATTAAATAATAAAAGAAAAAGCCATGTGTTCAATTCTGATTGGTTTATGAGGGTTAATGGGTTAGTGCCATAAATGAGGGTTAGCATTTGAACCCAATCCTATATATATATATATGGAAGGGTATAAAAAATAACTCTTATCTTTTGCTACAATTACATAACCCATTTAAACCAATCATAAACTTACACATAAGCATTACATTAAAAATATTAAAAAGGGCATCATAGTCATTTTACCCCTTATAAGTTTTTCCCCCCTCTTTTTTAAACATTAATAACTTTTTTATAATATATTATTTTTTAAAAAAAATTGCACCATTATATTCGTCTCATTTTTCTCTTTAATTCTGTTATAGTCTCGACTAATTTTTTTACTTTTTTTTAAATTCCCTATATTTACATCATTGTAACGAGGTTAAATATAACAAATTTATTTGAATTTTTTTTAAAAATGATAAATTACAGTGATGTAATTTACATTGACGTAATTTATCGTGATGTAATTTACATTGACGTAATTTATCGTGATGTAATTTACATTGACGTAAAATTCGGTTTCGGTTTTTTTTGGTGAATTTGGTTTAAATTACAGTGATGTAATTTACATTGACAACAAATTAGTTTAAATTTTTTTCGAACAATGATAAATTACATCACTATAATTATCATTGTGAGAGAAAAAAATCAAAATAATGTGTTCTATTACATCAATGTAATTTATCATTGTAATTATCATTGACGTAAAATTCGGTTTCGGTTTTTTTCGGTGAATTTGGTTTAAATTACAGTGATGTAATTTACATTGACAACAAATTAGTTTAAATTTTTTTCGAACAATGATAAATTACATCATTATAATTATCATTGTGAGAGAAAAAAATCAAAATAATGTGTTCTATATTACATCACTGTAATTTATCATTGTAATTATCATTGTAAAAGAAAAAAAATAAAATAATGTGTTACGTCACCGTTAATTATGTTATTGTATATTACTTCATTTTGTGTTACATTACTTCATTTTTTGTTACATTACTGGAATTTACCATTGTTAGAAAATTTTTTTAATTAATTTGCTATCTTTAAGCTCGTTACAATGATGTAAATATATGACATCAAAAAAAAAACTAGTCGAGACTATAACGAAATTAAAGAGAAAAATGAGACGAGTATAATGGTGCAGTTTTTTTAAAAAAATAATATAGTATAAAAAAGTTATGAATGTTTAAAAAAATGGGGTAATTACTTAAATAACAAATGTCTTAAAAGCCCTTTATATTAAAAAAAAGAAAAAAAAAAGAATCTGACACGTGTCACCATCCTATACACTTACATTTTTAAAGTAACCATTGGATGATGGTTAATGGGTTGTAACAAAAGATGAGGGTTATCAAAAATTCCATGCCCTATATATATATGTTCATATATATATATACATAATCTAAAATAGGGAAGGGATCATATAATAACTCACTCTAATTGAGAAAACTCTATAACCCAAATCCAATGGTTCAAAATTCCAAGATTTAATCTAAGAGTGACATGTGTCACTAATTAACTTTTAATACAAAAGGGCATTATGGTCTTTTGTGTTAATTACAAAAACAGATTTAATATAAGATTGACAAGTGTCACACTCTTAAAAAACCATCTATTTTCCTATTTTCAAATTAAAGTTCCCCCTTGATTTGTATACACTTATAACTTTTTTATACTATGTTATTTTTTTATAAAAATTACACCATTAAACTCGTCATATTTTTCTCGTTAATTTCATTATAGTCATGCCAAATTTTTTTTCGAGCGTTCGTAATTACACTAACGTAAAAAACATAAGTACAATAATTTTCTCTTTATTCAAAAATTTTCCATCAATTTTTTTTCTCTCATCTTAAATATATATTATAAACTTATTTTTATTATAAAATTTAGTTGATTAGATAAATTTATATCAAATAAGATAGAAAGTTATATAATTGTAACGTAAAAAAATAATAAGTTACAGCTCGTTACATCAGTGTAACGACTCGTTACATCAGTGTAATTATGAACACTTTGAAAAATTCAGCTCGTTACATCAGTGTAATTAGGAATACTTTGAAAAAATCAGCTCGTTACATCAGTATAATTACGAACACTTTGAAAAAATTCAGCTCGTTACATCAGTGTAATTTCAAAAATTTTAAAAATTTTTGACAAAACTATACTTGAATTAAAGATAAAAATGTGACAAATTTAATGGTGTAATTTTTTTAAAAAAATAATAATGTATATAAAAGTTATAAATGTTTAAAAATTGGGGGGTAAGCTTTTATTTTAAAAATCAAATCAAGTACACCTCACAAATCTCCAAAATATCCTTAAAGAAATCTCAACCACTCATTTTTAACAGATTTAATATGGACCACACATTTCAAATTCATTAAATTAGACAACCAATCAAATTGGGTTTATAAGTTACCTCAATTACCATGGATTATCATTCACTCATTTCCATCTAAAATATATTATATTTAATTCACACATTTAATAAAAAGTGAGCAGAGCTAATGAGTCGAACTCAAGCCAAACCAACTCTGGATCTGGCTGACTCGGTTTAAACGATTTTTGTTCCAATCCAATCTTCGAGCAAACAACCCTAGTTTAAATTATGCTACAAACAAGTGTGAAGCATATTTAAATATTGATAGATATTATGCCTGATAAAATGGGCGGGTTGGGTAACAGGTCAAAACATGTGAGGGTTAGGATGAGTGCGGGTCAAGACGGGTTTTAAGCAAAATCCGTTTGGGTTTAAATGAGTTGTTTTAAAAAAAAAACAATTTCGCTCAAGTTAAAATGAGTTGTAACCAAACAAATAGTTTATTTGAATAATTTTTAATGATTTTCTCATTAAATATATTATTGATCACTCTTACCTATTGAACTCCATTATGTTCACATGGTTTTTAAGTTACCCATCTTGACCCGCTTTGTGTTGTTGTGTTACCCATTTCAACCCATATTATGTCATAATTTACCCATTTCAAGCCAAAATGCAATAATTGTTTACCCAATAATATCCATTTATCTTGCAATAGGTCAAGATTGTCAGGTATAATAGATATGTCGTTAAGGCCAATGAAATAAAAAAAGTGTGTAATATATCGAATTTGTGATTACAAATATTAAATATGCAAAGAACATTGCACAAAATGGAGAATATATGCGGGATGGAATACTGGAAGGTTCATAAGAAAACTTCTTATTTTGAAGAAAACCAAGAAAATTAAACTTACCAATAATTTTTTTTTAAAAAAAAATGTAATTTTTTATGATAAAGTTAAAAATGTTATAATTATAAATAAAATTTCAATAAAGATATGTAAATCACAAAGTTACGTATATATAATCAGTATATGTAACATACAAATTACATATATGTAATAACATGAAATGCATTTTTTTTTTCTTTTTTTGTATATTTTTACCTTATAATAATGGAAAATAAAAAGGAAAAAGCGGAAAAATAATTTAATTGGTAATTATTTTGATTAGTTTTCTAAAAAATGATGGTTTTTAATAGAACCCTCTCCGAATGTAATAAAAGGACAATTATAAGAATTTGAAAATATCATGTTTTGCATGTTCCACTTCGTCACTTTTAGTCCTTTTAATAGCAAGTGCGTTTAAAGTTGGTACCATTATTTTCGCATGCTACAATCCTTTTAACTTTTTTTTTTCGTAATTTTCGATAAATTACGCATTGCCAGCCACAAGAAACGGATATGATCGTGTTGGCAAATCAGAAATTTTTTAGTGCGAAATAATTAAACATAGTTAATTTAAAAATTTAATGGTTCAATTTTACTTATTTAGAATGAAACAGAAAAAGTGTTAGGCTAGATGTACCCCTCTTTTGACTTGTCATACCTCTCTTCAAAATATTAAATATAAATTTGTCAAAATCAACCTTTCAACTTTATAACACAACCAAAATACACCAAACATTATTTCCATCTTAAATTCTACTAAGCGTACCCTTTTTACTTTTCATGCCTACTCTACAAAATCTAAAATATAAATTCATCCAAAATCAGATTTAATCGTATGAACCGTGGTCCCTCTTTGTTCAAAGTTGATTGAACTGAGGCAGCCTCATTGTTACAAACATAGGGTTTTCATTCCTTGAACAAAAACGAGCAATGGTGTATGAAATACATACCTTAGCTAACTACTTCGTGGTCGTTGCTTGATGAACCGAAGTCGAACCGCCAAGCTCTTACAAGCCTTTTTCTTGATTTGTTTGAGATTGTGAATAGATTTAATTTGGTTTACGCAGAGAGTTTTGCAGAGGTTAAAAAATGTTTGGGTTCAATTAATTTTGAGTTTTATACTCATTTTAATAGAGTTTTCGACTACGTTATTCAGGCTTAGCTTTCGTATTAAATTGATTTTTAAACAATGAATTGATGATGATTACAATTCCGTGATGTTTTTAGTTGTTTTAATTTCAAATTTAGATTGATTTTATCCGTTAACACGAGCTATAGAATGATCGGATTCAAGGTGGGTATCCGTGGATTTATGGTTTATTATAGGTAGAGTATAGTGGGGAAAAAGATGAAGTTTGGAACATTTGTAAGAAAGTTCCTCATGTTTTTGTTTAAATGCTTATGAATCTTTTTAGTTAACAACTAAAAACATAAGGTTTACTTGTATATATTTAAAAAGATTATTAAGAGGGTACGACAAGTAAAAAAATATAAATGGGGTATATTTAGCACAATCCATAAAAAAATATAAGTAAATAAATATTAAAACAAAATATACAATGACGATCTTATCCATCTCATAAAATGGGAGAACTACGTTGGTTATTGATGCATTAAAAAATTTTAAATTAACAAAGAACTTTTAATCTGTATTAATTATTATAAACTAAAAAAATAAGATCAAGCTTCATAATCATCATAATCAAATATAAGAATGAAATGACTTTGTCTGTTTATTAGTTAGTGGTCTCCATTGTATTTGTCTCTTTATTAGTTGTATTTTGTATGGTTCTACTGTTAGAGTTCATACTTCATACCCCCTTTTTGTATAGTTGGGGGGACGAGATTAAGTTTATCATTTTTTGGGTTCCCAAACTTATTATTGGGAATGTGATGTATTACGAGGGAATGCCCTCTAGATCTTTGTAATTCGGTTCTGGTTGGTATATATTTTTCCGGGCAAAATGTCCTTTATCCCAAAAAAAAAAAAAAAAAGAATGAAATGACTTAACCCTTGTGCACATCCACAATCAGTATTTCTTCTAACAAACCATTTGGTTTAAGAAATATTTTAAAAATTGACGATTGGAAATAATAAAACTTCGATTAGTTGCATCAAATAAAAAATAACTAATTTTATCATTCATTTGTAATTTATAGTTTTATAACATTCACTTTTATAATTAGCTTTGTTTTTTATGTCTCAAACAAAGTACTTGTGATAAAAGAGGAGGGTTTTTAGATCATATAAATAAGAACATCCAATTTTATCACTCGTTTTAACATGTTAAAAAAATTTTAGCTGACCATGGTATTAATGAACTATTTTCTCAACTTCTGAACAAAATGTGTATAAATAAACCATTCAAAGATAACACGAAAAAAAAAACTATACGAGTCTAATATGCTGAAATTCGAGTCGAAAACAAAAAGTTTAAACCCGAATTATCAAAATATATAAAATAAAATAGAAATAATGACATCAAACAAATAGTTTATGTGATGATCCCACATCGATGGAGTAGGAGAACACAAACATTCTTATATGGGGTGGAAACATACTCTATCAAAACGCGTTTTACATGACTTCGTCATGTGAGAACAAAATCGTGAACCCGGTGGTATAAAGTGGACAATCTCTTGGTACGGCTTTTTGTCTGAGCATGTTACACTTTAAAAAGAATCAAGATACGTGAAATGAAAACAAATGCATGTTTATAAAGTCGGATATCTCATAGATATATGGTTGTCACGATTATTAATCTTAATTTTAGTTTTATACTCGGTATAATTAATAAATGAAAATGTTAATACATTTCTTTGATTTAATTTTTAAAGTGGTTCTTGTTGAAGAATTAAGAAATGAGACAGTAAACGCATGTCTTTGGTTTACTTTTTAAATTGGTTTTACGAAAGAAAGAACTAGGGGGTCTTAGAGCATGTGTAGGAGGTGTGATCGCACACTTCACATTTTTTTAAGGGGCCCAATTTTTTTTTAAAAATTTGTATATATTATATATATCTCAATTTATTTAACAACAAACACATATAATTTACAATCCAATTCTTAAATGTATTTAACCTAATTAAAAACTAATTACCAAAAACCAAAGTGAGCTTTTTATATAGGATAAACTTCTCTTTTGCTCCATGTGGTTTGACAATATTTACCTTTTTGCTCCAAAACTTTCAAAATGATCATTATGCTCCCTGTGGTTTGATTGTTTAATCATTTTACTCCATGTGGTTTGACAATTATAACCCTTTTGCTTCCTGTGGTTTCGAAAAAAATGGAGTATAATGGAGACATATTGGAAAAGTTTGGAGCAAAATGATTAAACTGTCAAACCACATGGAACATAATGATCATTTTGAAAGTTTTGGAGCAAAATGGTTAATATTGTCAAACCACAGGGAGCAAAAGAGAAGTTTATCCTTTTATATATTATTGATCAAGCAAGTGTTTCAATTCAAACAAAATTTGAACAATATAAAAAGTATGAAAAATTATTTGGATTTTTATTTCCTAAAAAGAGGAAGGAATTGGACGACAATGACATTAGTTCATGTTGTATTCTTCTTGAGGATCATTTGAAGTATGATGGAAGATCATATATTGATAGTTATGAGCTTAATATGGAGTTAAAGTTGTTGGATACTTTATTACCTAGTGAGATTTTAAACTTGGTTGATGCTTTAAAATATTTGAAACGAGTCGATTGTTTTCCAAATGCATCAATTGCATATAGAATCTTGCTGACTATTCTGGTAACGGTAGCATCCGCAGAAAGAAGCTTTTCAAAATTTAAGTTGTTGAAGTCATACTTATGATCGATAATGTCTTAAGAAAAACTTAACGGATTGATAATGATAACGATTGACAATGAAATACTAGATAATGTGGATTATGAAGATTTAATCAATAACTTTGCATCAAAAAATGTTACAAGAACGTCACGTTTTATTTAGTTATTTGAAACATTGAAATGCATCATTTTGCTAAAGCAATATTGTTTATATTGATTTTACTGTTGTTTTAATTATCGTCAATTTGTGCGTGTGTGCGTGCACACACACAGGGGCCCATTTTTAGCATTCGCACATGACACCTAATCTCTCAGAGACAGCCCTGGAAAGAACCCTAAAAATATTAAGATACGTCTGAATTATGAAATGAAGATGAAAACACATTTCTGATTTTAGTTTCGGATGAATAAGATTCAATTAAAAATGCAATTAATTAAATTAAATAAAGGGAAATGGTAAATCTAAAGAACCAACGTCAATATTGCTTAACTTTTATACCCACCATAATTTATTAGTTGTGAAAAAACCAACTAACTATACCAAGTGATCAACTTAAATCTTTAGTTTTTTTTTTTCATAAACTTTATTATAAATGCTTAATACTATCTTTTTTTATGTGAATTACATATGTTTAGAATTTAAAACTATAATTTTACTAGGTTATAAACTTGTGTGTAACACCGGTCGAATAAAAGGTAGAAAAAAATTATTAAAGTATAACAATTTTAAATGACTAAAATTACAATTTGTTACATACAATAAGCAACAATATAAAGTTACAACAAAAGTTATATAATGTTTGAAATATTTTTTTGTATACAATATTTGTTTTTATATTCATAACCTTAATTTCTTTTATAAAATTATAATAGTTTCAAACTTTATCTAATTATTAAAGCATTATAAAAAATAAAATTAACGTAAAATATGAAAACATATCCAAGAGCAGGTTGTACACATATCACTATTTTAGACTGTTCTCACAATAATTTTCAAACTTTTTTCTTATTTAAATTACTGTATATTAAATAATAACATTAAATATAAATTAAAAAAATATTTTTTATGGCGTTAAAAGATATATTAATATTAAAAAATATACTCGATCTTTTCAAAAAACCAAATTATTATAGATATGAAATAGACAAAAATACTTTTATAAACGAAATGTTTAAAAAATAATCTTTGAAAAAATTAGTGTTTAAAAAATTAAATTTTTATTTTATTAATTAAAGTATTAATTATATGAAATTTTAATCAAATTTTATATTAAAAATCACCTTATACTAAATTTTCATTGGTAAACATATACCATATTTTCGTTTAACCTATGTAATAGACGGTGCATTAAGCTAGTAAATGTATATATCCATCTGTATTTGTTTTGTGCTTTTTATTTTTATAAAATATTGTAAACACTTTTTTTTATTTAAAATTTTCTATTTTTCCTTCAATAAAATATTAATGGCTTTATTCAATTTGGTAAATAATATAATTACAATATAAGTTATTGTTTAAATTTTTATAAATTATTGAATGAGTTAATTTAAAATTTTAAATCAATTTAGAAAGATTAATTTATTTAAAAATTTAAATAATTTAAAATCTAATTCAATTAAATTTTAAAAACTTAATTTAACAGTACTTAATAAATGTAGTTAATTCATGGACTCATGGTTGTTTATTGATTGACAAGTGACAATTGAGATGCATGATAATGACAAGTGTCAAAATAAGATTTTTGTTTATTAGTATACTAAGATAGTGCAAGTTATAAAAAATAACCCTCATCTTTTGCTACAACTACATAACTCATTTCAACCAATCATAAACTTACACATAAGCATTTCGTTAAAATATTAAAAAGGGCATCATAGTCATTTTACCCCTTATAAGTTTTCTCCCCCTCTTTTTTAAACATTAATAACTTTTTTATAATATATTATTTTTTAAAAAAAATTGCACCATTATATTCGTCTCATTTTTCTCTTTAATTCCGTTATAGTTTCGACTAATTTTTTTTACTTTTTTAAATGCCCTATATTTACATCATTGTAACGAGCTTAAATATAACAAATTTATTTGAAATTTTTTTAAAAATGATAAATTACAGTGATGTAATTTACATTGACGTAATTTATCGTGATGTAAATTACATTGACGTAAAATTCGGTTTCGGTTTTTTTCGGTGAATTTGATTTAAATTACAGTGATGTAATTTACATTGACAACAAATTAGTTTAAATTTTTTTCGAACAATGATAAATTACATCACTATAATTATCATTGTGAGAGAAAAAAATCAAAATAATGTGTTCTATTACATCACTGTAATTTATCATTATAATTATCATTGTTAGAGAAAAAAATAAAATAATGTGTTACGTCACCGTTAATTATGTCATTGTAAATTACTTCATTTTGTGTTACATTATTTCATTTTTTGTTACATTACTGTAATTTACCATTGTTAGAAAAAATTTATAATTAATTTGCTATCTTTAAGCTTGTTACAATGATGTAAATACATGACATAAAAAAAAACTAGTCGAGACTATAACGAAATTAAAGAGAAAAATGAGACGGGTATAATGGTGCAATTTCTTTAAAAAAATAATATACTATAAAAAAGTTATGAATGTTTAAAAAAAGGGGTAAACTTTACTTAAATAACAAATGTCTTAAATGCCCTTTATATTTAAAAAAAAGAATCTGACACGTGTCACGATCCTATACACTTACCTTTTTAAAGTAACCATTGGATGATGGTTATGTAGTTGTAGTAAAAGATAAGGGTTATCAAAAATTCCATCCCCTACTAAGATAAGATAAGATGTTACTTTATAAATATATATTTAATCTAGTAAAAAATACATTATTGTAATATCTTAAACGAATATTAATTTGCACATACACAAAAAAAAGTCGTTTACATGTATAATAACAAATCATAAAAAAAACTCAAAAAAATAGGTTGATCTTGTACCACAATTAATATAATTACTATATGATCTCAAACTTATATATAATCACTCACTTTAAATTCCTAGAAAAATAAAACTTTGGTTCACATTCGAGTTAATTTTTTATTAGTTTAAAAAAAAATAGCAGCTTAATATGAATCAATATAGATCACACTTTTTTTTTCAGAATTTAAAACTAACTAGTATATAGGACCCGCGCATTGCGGCGGGGTCTGCTATATCGAGGTAAAAACAATCAACAGAACATAAAGTTAAAATCGTGTAAAATAAAATGCATGAAGAAGGAAACCTTTAAATCACAGTTGCTTTGCAAAAATTAACCCTCTACCAATTGTATGAAATTTCAAAACCATTAAGCAAAAAGTTATAGTCTCATTACAGATTGAAATAACTAAAAACACAACCCTATACAACATCTATAACTAAAGCTTTGAAACTAAGGGTTGAAGATTGGGAACTCATTTAATAGTAAAGAAATATCTGTGACCGTTTGGGTTCGAAATTTATATAAACGTTCATAAGGCCATTGCGATCAAATTAATATAATCATGAATTTTATCCGATAACCTAATAGCGTGTTAAATAATGTGAACATTAAAAATATGTAAGTAAAATAAGAGGGAGCTTTAAAAATAAGAGTTCAAAATTTAGGTTATAAATGTAAATTTAAAATTAATTCAAAAAGTGAATTGCTTTTGAAGAAATGACGGCTGTTAAAGAAAACGAATAAATTACGATTTTACCCTCAAATTGAATAGTGAATTATGTGTATGAACGAATCTTTGCAAATTAATATATATAATAATGACTAGAATTATGTTTAAGAGTCATCTATCTAAGGTTAAGTTATCATAGGAAATAATTTATATACACACACGTATATATGTAACTTATTATTATTTTACAATAATGAAATAGACATGATGAAAAAAACTTTCTTTTGTCGCCTTTCTCAACAGTTGTGAGCTTCTTGGTCATGTTTCTTTTGGTAGTTGATTGGCATATGATCATTGTTATTTGTTGATTTTGTATGGAAGTTGCTAAATGTTTTTTTATACAAGTTTTGGACATATTACAAACTTGCAACTCGCTCATCTAAAATTAAGTACTAAAATTTGTTATGTGTCTCTTCTGTTTTATTACTTGGATCATCACAATAAAACAACAACAAACATATCAGTAAGAATCTCACTTAAAGTAGAGTCTGGGGGAACGATAGAGACAAACCTTATCCCTATCCCAGTTGGGATATAGAAGCTATTTCGAAGGAGTCCCCCGGCTCAAAGTTACCATTTGAGGTTAATCATCTCAACGCTTTTAACGATTATTTTCACAAAATAAGTAAAATAACGTTAAAATTAGTGTAATTTTACTTTTGCCCCTTAAGAGCCAACACATATACATTATATGCGTGCACCGCAAATGAGGCGTACTTGGATCATCACATTGTGATGGTTAAAACCAAGATTTATATTAGATTAAAGACAACTTTTTGGGAGAATGATTATAAGTTTATAAAAATAAATATGGATTTAAAGAATAATACACGTGATAAACATAGGAGTTATTAATTAGTGGAGTTGTGACTTTTTTAAGGAGCAAAGTGCAACCTCATTTCGTTTCTTCTCCCTCTCAACGCGCTATGTTAAGTGTTAACTACTCTCTCAAATCTACCCCACACTCACCAGCCTCCACCTTATACCTTTATATCCTATTTATTTTCTAAAATAAAACAAAACTTCAATTTCAATCTCATGATATTAAAAACATCACAAGAGTTTATAGCAATAATAACTACATCACAACAGTTTTTAATATCAAAGTTTGTTTGATATTAAAAACTCTTGTGACGTACTTATTATTGCTATAAACTTTTTTCAATAATCTATATCTATATCTATATCTATATCTATACTATATAATAAAAAAAAACAATATGCCATGTGCGTAATTCTAACATATTCGCATGTCATTTGCCATGTGGCGTCTTTCTAAACTATCCACATTGCATATTTAAGAAACTCATGAATTAATTACATTTAATACAATTAATTCAAACTTTCAAATTTAAAAGAAAATTAATATTCATATTCTTTAAATACTAATGATAATATAATCATTTTAAACTTTTCATTTTCAACCAATAATTTCAAAAATTTAAAATTTGAAATCTCATTTGTATTGTTTAAAGAAGTATACATATATTTATAAAATAGAATTTTATTTATTTTTAAATTTTATAAATTATATGTTATTTGTTTATTTATTTTTTATTATTGATTGCTTTGTAATACTTATTTTTATACAACTCTGTGTAACACACATGTCAATAAGCTATATTTTATATAGAGAGATGATGAAACAAAAGATGATTTTGCCTAAAAACAATTAAACAATCATAAAAATGATTTTTGACAATTTTAACAAATTCTGATAGAACAAATTTCGGATGTGCTGGAACCATCTCATCGAAGTATACGATCTTACCTTTTGGGGTTTAGAGATTAGGTTTTATAATTTAACTTAGCGTTTAACTTTATAGTTAAAATTTTAGGATTTAGATTTAGTTTGACGAGATCAGACTATGGTTCAGGGTTTACTTTTAGGGTTTAGTTTTGAGATTTAGGGTGTAGCTTAAAGATTTTGAATAATGGTTTAACTTTTAGCATTAGGGTTTAATCGTCTTAGCATGGGAGGCTATAGAAGGGTAAATCCGATATTCGTCTATGACTTATATTTTTCAAGTGCTTAAACATTTTAAAAATCTTTTTTATGTTATATATATTTATTTATATTTAAAACTATAAAATCAAAAAAACACAATTTTATATTTCACTAGCGGCATTTCTACTTGGTTTGTCCGGGTTACTTGAATTACCAAGGTTGCCCCTGAGCCTTTTGAGTTTAACTTTAGTATAGAAGTTTAGGATTTAGCTTAAGATTTAGGCTTAAGATCTAAGTTTCGACGAGACGTTTACAATGCATCCGAAGTAAGTTTAATCGAAATTCGTTATAATTGTCAAATGTTATTTTTGAATTGTTTTCGATGATTTTAGAAAAAGTCTTGTTTTTAGTAAATCTCAACCTATCTTATATAATTTATTTAGTTACTTTTGATATTGTGAATTTTAAGTATCTTTAAATTTTATTTTGATTTTAATTTTTCCATGCAACAACCGTCACACGAACAGTTCCCGTTTCGCAGGATCCTAGAAGCAATAGACGCACTTGAAAAAAAGTTTACTTTTTGAGTAAGTTGGAGCAAATTTATAACATGGAGATTTTGAAGACTTAGATTTAATATTTAAATAGATATTTAGATTTTATTATTTTAGTGATCCAAATGATTTTAAAAATCTTAACCATTAAAAGGCTATCTCTTATTGATTCATAAGCTTTTAATAATTAAAATGTAATAATAAGTCTGAATAATTAAGAGATAACATCAAAATGTAACTTCTTAACCATTCAAACTTAAAATTACATTTTTATCATTCAGATGTTATAGGTACTTTTTTAATGATCATTAAGAGATTAACAAACAGTCTCGTACTTGAAATCCTATTATAATAAATAATTTCAAGACATGTTTTTTTTTTAACACCTTGATATGACAATACCCAAGAAGAGATTACAACAGTCGATCTATTCTGATTTGATGCTTTTGAGCATACGTCTGAGTTCTCCTTTAAAACAACCATACAACTAGGTAAACCTTATAACATTGTCTTTGCAAAATATGTCACAGTCTAGATTTCAACCAAGACATCTTATAGAGAAGTCAAGAGGATATCAGGCTTAAAAGCCTTTGATTACGAAACACATGATATCATTCTATAATACCTAAATTTTTTTCTCTTGCCTAAACAAACAACATGTGATTATCAATTCCCAAATTAAGCCCCCCAATTATTTTTTGTTTCTTTATCTCCGTTTTTCTTCTTCAATTTTTAAATTTTCTTTATTTAATGTTACCCTTTATTTATTTATTTTTTTTGTTTTTCCCATATATTACTTAACATCTATTTTATGCATTCATAGTAATACATGGATTTTTGCTAGTATTTAATTTTTCCCAGTTTTTATCTCTATATAATTTTATATTTGTGTGTTATGTTGATTATTTTCAAATCCATTGAAATATACTACCATAAGTATATATCAATTTCCTATTCCTCTTAATTCTATACCAAACTCTTTTTACTTCGTTTAAAATTCTATTCAAGGTAAAAACGACGTAATAGCCTGATACATACCTTGTTGTAAAGGCGATCCTAACCTCATCGTAATATAGAAAAATCGCAAGCAAACACACGAAGACTAAAATAATGTCAAATAAAAGCAAAACATAAAATCCCAACATTTGAAAAAGAGAAAATAATAAATATACCTACTCTAATAAATGAGAATATTTATTAGACACATGTCACATACTCGTGATTTCTATAATTTGTTTTCCCGCCTCTTTCTCTTTTAACAATTTTTAATAATTATATATTGAAAAATATATATCTTCTTATTCTGATAATTTACTATCTTACTAAAACTTGTTAAACTATAATACGATTTAAATTATATATTATCTTAAAATATAATCCTATATAATTATTGAATATATTTATTATTTGTTTTATAATTTTTAGATATTCACATTTCTTATTTCATTAATAGTTAATAAATCCAACATATAAATTTTTATAAAAATTAATATTTATAACATTTATAATTATTCAGCCTATGTAATACATGGGTTTATAATGCTAGTAATAAATATAGGGGAGCGTTATTTGAACACCCTCTATGGATCAGTTAACACCATCTGACTCTATACGAGCCGTATACCCCTATATGGGCCGTATAGGTGTCAGAGTGTGTCAGAAAATGTCAGTCAGATGTCTGGCGGCTGAAAACAACATACGAGTAGTATTGGCCTATACGATTCGTTTTCAAACCTGAAAATTTATAACTTTTGTTTTTTCCCCCGATATACGTACATGTTTAACTTATTTGTAACATTGTAATTGTCTAAGTGTTTTAAATGGTTAAAAGATATATTTTAACGTAATTATGTTTAATCGGTATTACGTACGTCTTTAACGTTAATAAAATCGTACTTGTTCGGCATTTGCACAAATATATAATATATATTTACACACCCACACCATTTTTAACGTAATAATATATATATATTATTATATATTTATGATTATGTTATAAAATCGTACTTTGTTTAAATTCTGGTATACGTACGTGTTTAATGTTAATTGTTATATCATATCGTCTAATTGTTTAATATTTAAGTTATAAATAATATCTATTTATAATAGCGTCTAATTGTACTTTGTTTTGAAATCATGTATTCGTAAACGCAACACGTATGCGTTTTGTTGTAAAATAATAAGTTTTTTAACGTTATTATTTAATTATATTGTCTACTTGTTTTGTTTGACAAATATTTTAACATCGTGATGTTTAAATTTAAATAACAATTTTTTTAACATAGGTAGTTATGATTTTCTTAAGTTTATTGTTATAATAGGTATATATAGTCGTTTTTATCAAAGAGATATACATGTGATATTGTTTAAATGTTTTGTTTGAAAATTATTTTAATGTAATCGTGTTTAATTATTTTAAAACAATAGTTATCATAACGTAAATAAATTTGAACGGTTTTAAGAAAAATTGTTAACTATCTATTTTTCATTTCACAAACACACACATTTTTTAATTATATAATAAAAGATAAAATAAACAATCACGCCATATACAACATACATACGAAATAAAAATACATACATCCGAATAGTAAATAGTGTCCATACATCAAAATACAAATAAAGAAAAGAGAAAATACAACAGAAACTCGAGAACGATCTCCTGATACGCTGGGAGGCCGCCCATCTCCAGCATCCGTCGCCACGGACCCGATGCTCCGACAATCGCTGTGGCACGCTCAGTCACGCCAAACGTAGCTAATATACTCCAATCTATTGTCCGCGGCTCGACGATCTCCATCCCAATGAGGCGTTTGATATACGAGAGGGTGTGGGGACCGAGCTTTACGAGTTGTGTGTGTGATATATGAGTTGTGACCGACGCTATATATATATATATATATATATATATATATATATATAACCTCTATACAACTCGTAAAGAGCAATACGAGTCGTATAGTTTTTGAAAAAATAGAAAAGAATTTTATATTTTCAGAATTATTATTATCATTATAATAATAATAATAATAATAATAATAATAATAATAATAATAATAATAATTATTATTATTATTATTATTATTATTTATTTTCATAATTAATAATATTATTATTATTAATATTTTAAGTTGTGCCAAGTAACAAGACATTAGGAAATGCGCGCCAAATATTATAAGATGTCTGGTGGATAAAAAAAGTCTGTTCCACGACATTTGTCGACGCATCGTCTTGAGTTTGGTAAATAAAATTATTTCTTTGCAGTGTGCTAAAAAGGACCTGAATTGGAGTTTCCCCCGTGTTGTGTCCAACACGTAACTTCCGTCGTGCATTGTAAATAGATCTAAGGTTGGAAACATTATCGGGGTTTTGGTCCTTTACAGCAGTAAGTATATCACGGGGCAACATGTTTTGGTTTGACAGTTACTCAACTAGACGGGTTTCAATTTCATTCAATCTCATCGCATATAGATGACCGCCTAGTTGTTTAGCCCCTTGGTGGTTGTGTTCACTATTAACCACACGCAACTTCCAACCACTACAACTTCTCTCGTATTTACCAATTAGCTCAAATTCACACCCAGTCTTCTTCAAACCAGTACGTCTAGCTTTTGGTTCACCCTGATACACGCCACCGCTATCGCATTTAAGCTACACCTTTATGACTACTCTGGTTGCATTAGTTTTGCTTCGTCGTCTAACTAGCACATAACCATTTTCACGCCCTCTAGCAATCGACCAATCAACCAGTTCATCAACACCGTCAAACACCTGAAAACAACAAATGTATACGATTTTGTAAACTAACAACCGTTAACCGAATAAGTTTATTAGTTGATCAGTTTCATAGACACACATATAATCTTCACTGAAGTTGTTGCCTCCCATCGACATTGTTAAACCTTTAACACGATTTCGAAATTACAAACAAGCAAATATTCACTGAAGTTTAACCGAAGTTTTTGCCTCCCATCAACTTATGACGCTCATTTAACATGCATTCGCACGTATTCTAACACGTCTTTTCAAATAATTTGCGCGCAAATAGTAATATGAAATTATTGGCGTTCTATACGAGCCGTATGTACTGCGTGTCAGGCCTGCGTCAGCCCTATGATTTGACGTGTCAGCTTTTGTCAGAATATTCTTTTCCATACAACCCGTATGTACCAATACAGGCCCGTATGGATGGCGTCCAATGAACCACCCTGGCGTCTCCCTAACACACCCCTAAATAAATAAAGCTGGTAACACTCTTTGTTTACTTCCGATAAACTATGTAACCGTACCGATGGTAAAACAAAATAATTTAAAAGATTATTAATTGAGGCTAAATCTAAAACAGGACATAAAAAAATAACAGGAAAAAAAAAACCATTTGCATCTAAAAATCCTTTAGCAACAGTTAAATATAACGAAAAAAAATAGAATAATAAATGCTTTTATTAGACGCATGTGCATATTCATGTGTTGGAGACAGATCAAAATGGCCCCCATTTCCATCGATGTTCTTAAAAGCAAATAATTAAAAAAAAAAACAGAGAGAGAAATACACGGAACACTAACTTATTTAACGCGCATCAAGACGTAAACGTAACAGTTATGTTGATTCAGTTATTTTGATTATTAAAAAATAAAATTTTACAATATGGATTTGAACTTGGTTTTGAGTACAGGTTAATCCGATTTTTTTACCAAATTAGTATTAAAGGAAAAAATATTTACCAAAATAGTGTTATTTGAAAAATAATTACTAAAATAGTGTTTTCAAAATATTTAAGGTCACATTTTGCCTTTGGCTTTGATTATTTACATTATTATTGATGTTTTTTCTTCATATGTTTGTTTTTATCTATTTAAATAAACAAATTAATCAAGATTTATAATTCACTTTATATAATAGTAAAAAAAATCTTTATTAAAAATTCAAATGCATTTCAGAAATAATATGGAAAACGTTTTTGACAGCAAAAAATAACACTTTTTGAAAAAGATAAAAAAACATTATTTTGGTTTGGTTAAGCTTTATTTTATCTCTATACGTTTTTTGTTAATGAATTTAAAAAAATATATTTTATTTTTTGAAAAGAGTTTTTTTAAAATGAATTATTTTATATAAATAAGTAGAATACACATAGTGATATGTTTTTAGGGCCGTTCACGAGCTGAACCGAACCGAGGATGTTATGCTCGTGCTTGGCTCGTTTATAAACCGAGCGACTCGACTTGGTTCGGATTTGAAAAATTGAGCCAAATGTTGTGCTCGTTGACTCGTTGCTCGGCTCGTTTTAAAACCGTGCGGCTCAATTTGTTTTGGTTTGGCTTGGTTTAATAATAAAATTTAATGTAAACTCAAAATATTTATGTCAATTGCAAACTCAATAATTAAAAAATAATAAGTTCAACCACATATAAATCTAAAACAAAAATAAAGCTCGTTAATTAATAGTAGTAATAATACGAAAACATAAAAAAAAAGTTTAAAATGTTTAAATCGTAAATTATTATTATAATTCATTGGTTCGAATTCACCAACATCGTTATTTATCATCAAAAATTTGGCTAGGCTCGTGCTTGGCTCGTTTAAAACCGAACTGAGCGTGCTCAGCTCGTTTAAAACCAAGCGAAATTTGAACGAGATTTTTCCGAGCGAATATCAAGCGAGCGTCGAGCGACGAACATTTTGACAGTACTATATGTTTTTAAACGTTCTACTTTATATAAATATTAAAATAACTCTTTTTTATAAATTATATACAATATTTTTGTAAAAAAATTCATTAAAAATAAAACGTATTTAGAAAAATTAAATTTCAAACTGAAAAAAATTTTCCGAAAAGATTCTTTTTTTTAAAACATTAATTCTAAAGTAAAAGTTTTTTTTTTTATTTTTATATATATATTAAAAATATATATAATATGAATTCTAAATCTTTATTAGTTTTTTTATTTGAATATTTAAAGAACAATTATATAAAAATAATAATTACAAAGGGAATATAATTAATCAAAATTAAACTCTTTGATGGCAAGAAAACACCACTTTGGTCATTATTTTTCAAAGACACCATTTTAGTAAATATTTTTACCACAAACACTAGTTTAGTAAAAAACTCAGGTTAATCCTAACTATGCATAGTAAAGTGCGCGGAATGGGTTGGATTGGGTAACGGTGCAGAAAAGGTATGTAAGATGGGTGCGGGTGAAGATGAGTTTTATAAAGAATTGGGTTGGGGCTAAATGAGTTAATTACATAAAAATCACGAAATGACCGAGAGGTCATGGGTTCAAACCCTGTCAGGGATGATTTAAAGGATACCTTCAGGTGAGAGAATGAATCTTGAGCTTAATCTCAGGTTCTGGACCAATGGGGGCGAGGGTTTGCCCATTCTAGACGATTTAAACCCTGCCATGTGGGACCTGTTAAGACAACATACGTGGCATGTAGGATCGTTGTTGTTCAAAAAAAAACATAAAACATCAATTTAAATCAAGTTAAATGAGTTGTGATGAAACAAATAGTTTATTATAATATTTTTAATAATTTTATCATTAAATATATCATTAATCATTTTTCTTACGTGAATGCATTGGATTTACAAAATTTTTAAATTACCTATCTTGTCTCGTATTATATTAAAGTGTTACTTATCTCAACTCATTTTATATTATAATATTACTTATTTCAACTCAAAGCACAATAACAATTTTACCTAAATCTACCAATTTCTTATTATGTGTCAAGATTGTCCGGTTTTCTTATCTTACCTATCTATTTAATAAATAAAATTTTTTAGGAACAAATGACATTTTCTAGAGCACCTCAAGTTTGATTTACAGTCTGAATCTCTTATTAAATACATCTCATATTAAATAATAATATCAAATATTAAGTTTATTTTTATACATTTTTTAAAATAAAAAAAAAGATTTTTTAATACATTAAAATATATTAATTTTAAAGAAACACGCTTTAAGATAAAACAAATTATGTAAAATATAAAATTTTAAAAACTTTTATTTAAATCGAAATGTTTAAAGAAAAATGTTAAAAAGTTAGCAACAAAAAAAAATTATTATTATTATTTCAATACTTAAAGTATTAGACAAAATAATAATAATATTTTGTATTGTAATTATTTTTATATTGTTTAAATTTTCATGATGAATATTTATTATATTTCTTAATTCAACCAGTATAATACACGATGTACTAACCTAGTTCAATCAATATAAAAAATTAGAAAACATATATTTTTTTATGACAACAAACTTCTTAACATCTATGTATGTAATTTTACTAGCAGTTACAAATATTATAAAACTCTAAAATAAACAATCTAAGTTTCAACTGATTCGTCTATTTTGTTTTGTTTTTATTTTATTAAAAAATTTATCAAATAAGTTTTGTGTTATTTACCTTTTTTATAAAGTTTAAAACATATCAACAACTACCTTACCCAGTATATTCTCACTTTTTAGTAGGGTCTGAGGGGAGGAAGGATAGATACAAACCTTACCCTATCCCAATTGAGATAGAGAGGCTGCTTCAAAAGAGTCCCCGACTCAAAGTTATCGTTTGAAATTGATTATCCCAATTATTTTAACGTTATTTTCACAAAGTTTAAAACATATAAATTTTAAAAATTATATATCGAAAAAGAATTAAAGTAATAATAAAATAAAAATACTCCTTTTATAGCCGGGAACAACACGCGGCCTAATTGGAAAGGACGATGAGGGCACACCGTCCGTGGGTGGAAAATGTTGTAAAATTTTCGTAAAAGAAAAAAAGAAGATGAGATTAATTAATTAATTAATTAATTTTTTTTGAATAACGAATGTCTCAATCGTGTGAACTTACTGTTTTCAGACCATGTCACTAAGGTCTAGTTACCTGGACCTCCCATGAGCCACCACAACCACCTCCGAAGGAAACCCTACTGAGAAAATCCCCTGACTCCTTCAGACCCATTTTTCGTTGCGGAGGGGATTTGAACCCAAGACCTTCTATTTGAAAGACTCTTGGGGTACTATTTAGACAATGCCAGTAATTAATTAATTAATTAGGGAAGCTGAAATTAAAGACATAAAGTAGACCACCGTCCATGCCTTTGACTATTACGAATTTAGATAATGCTTATGTCACTTTATTTCCGTATGTGTATCACTAAAATGTGACATTTGGTCGGCTTGTCCCATTTTTTCGTTTCATTAAGGGGATTATATTATAGTTTACAATTGAGTATTTGATAAAAAAATATCTTTAGCATAAAACTTTATATGATATCAACTCTTATTTACAAATATAAAAAATCAAAGTTAAATATATGTTTGTGTCGTTTATCTATAATTATATCCATCTTTTAAGAACTAATTAGGATATGAAAACTGAGTTCATATTCATGTTCGTGTTCATCTCCTGATAATAAATCAATGTGCATAATATTGAAAATGAGCTGCTTAATGTGAAATTTGTATATATTTTGAAATTTAACTTCCAAAAAAAAATATAAAAAACTTAACATTATTAAATTCAACATAGAGAATAAAAAAATGAGAGATCTCAAATCTCACTCCAGGCATGAAGAGCTTGGTATAAAAATAAATATGATTAAGCTGATCAAAGATTAAACTTCACTCAAGCTAATTACACAAACACTAAGCTTCAGTCATCAAATTTGAAGTAAGCAAATACTTATTCAAGTTTAATGTTAAAATTTTAATCAATATGCGATTTAGTAATTATCACTTAGTCCTGACATTGGCGACAACATATTATATGCACTACAATGATATCAGACAAATCTGAATAAAATGTCTTATAGTCTAGCAGTACCTTTTAATTTCTTTTATGTAAGGTATTAGATTGGAGTCTTGCCTATAACAAATCTCGTTGTTGGTTATGCCAGAGGTTTTCCTAGTTGTAGGTTTCCTACTGGTAAGGTACTGGTGAGGTGGGTAAGGTCACCACACTCTGTTTGTTGAACGAAAGGGCGATATTTATTTGTTAGGTTGATCCCGAGTAACCGTTCGTTTGCTGTAAAAAATCATTCGATGATGTCAAAAACAATTGTTTATAATAATAAACAAGCCATCAAAATCCACTCATACTTTTATAATTGGTTGTTTCGCCCTGCCTAACTTCTTGCTACCCATGTGTTTAATTTAACCATTCTAAAAAGACAAAATATTAAATTCAGACATGTGCCATAAGCAAAAAAACTCGTTTTTTTCATAATTATTAGGGCGATTTCACCATCAATCAGTGAAAGTGAAGGTACTCTTTATCAAAAGTGTAACATTTAAGTACTAGTGTATCAACCATCCACCTAACCCTTAGAGAGAGCAAATGTTACACATGTAAATTAGGGGGTTTATCAAAAGTGTAACATTTAAGTACTAGTGTATCAACCATCCACCTAACCCTTAGAGAGAGCAAATGTTATACACATGTAAATTAGGGGTTGTTTACTGGTCTTCTAATGATACAGTTATAGACTAAAACTATATGTTTACCAAAAAATATTTATATATTAGTTAAGCATTCTCTTAATCAATAAACTTTAAATAAAGTCTGAATATTTGAGACCTTTTATTCTAACAAAGCAATCACTTTCTTAGAGAGATAAATGACTACATCAAAGCAGTCATCTTACTCATACAAACCTTTCACATAGAACTATAAAAAGAGTATATGCATGTGAGTGACAATGTTATGGGAATCAAATAAAAGTAAAATAAACAAAACATAATATTAGCTTTAAATTAAAGTACCATATTACATAACAAAAACTAAAAAACAATAAGAATTCAAAACTGTTTAAAATAATAAGAATTAATCAAACTGAACGCATAGTATACTTGTACGTCGACATTATACTGAAACTACCCGTATCAAATTTATTTTCTCAAATGTGTTGGATTGCTCGATCAAATTCAAGAACCTTCGAAGCTTTAGTGAAACTTAAATTGAATCGAATTGAACTCTTACCAGGAAAATCTTACACCTTTTCATTTGATTTAATGTCAAGATCAATAACCCTATGGTTATTGCTAGTTACAATCAAAGCAATCAATGGATTTTTGGTTAAAACGAAAGCTAGTGTTTTCGGGATGAAGTTCATCTAAGTATGCGTATAACAATAATTGAAATAGAAGGATTTTAGTGAACTCCCCCTCAGCCTACCAGTATGACGTTAGGCCAGGTGGAGGTTAAGGGCTCGAAACCCTTCAATTGTGTCTTGAACCGTTTTTTTTTTTTTGTAAAAAAGTTGGTTTTTAATATTTTTTATACTCAAAATTTTCTAGAAAAATTTCTAAAAATCCTAAAAATTATTTTGAATAATCTACATTGGTATTTTAAATTCTAAAAAATTATTTGAAATATATATATGGTTTAATTATGTTATGGATATATAAAACATATATTTATCAATTATTTTATTATTTTTTTGTAAAGAAATTATTCTTAAGGTTGTATTACATTTTATGAACTAAATACAAATATAATGATTGCATTATATACAAATCAGTTTTTTTCTTTTTTTTTTGTTCTTAAATGTATTTTCTTTATCTAAATGAATAAATTCTATTTAAATACAAATACATTCATGTGTAACTTTATAATATTTAAAGATTTCAAACAAAAATAAATGGAATTATTCTAAAAAGTTCAATTACAAATCTTTATTATATTTTAATTAAATAAAATATTATTAATTTAAATTCAATAAAAATATCAAAAATGCTTAAAACAAATATTTTGAAGAAATAGATATAAAGCTTATTATGTTAATATTCTATTATATCTACTTGTTAAGATTATAAAATATTATTTAAATTACTAAATACATCCTTTCAAACTGTTATTCAAACTAAGAAATTAAATCTTGTTATTCCAAGGAGGAAGATTTTTTGAAAAACCATAGAAGACTTTAGATTTAAAAACTAAATTATAGTGTGAGTTTTTGCTGCATAAATACTTCAAGAAATCTTTGGAAAAGCTTAAACAGGAAGTTTTTCTATCTTTTCTTTTTACATTTGTAATTTTTGGGATGTTATACATTTTCGTATATCAAAGATTTTGAACTTTAGAACTCATTCAAACTTTAGATGCAAAATCAATAAGTCCAGCTAGATTGATTTAATGTTGTGAGTGATATCTTGTTTGTGATCTATGTAAACAAAAAAACCTTGTTATTTTATATATTTCAAACTTTTTGAAATACTTGCTTTTAAGCAATATATGAATACTTGTTTGAGAGACGTTACTCTATTACAAACTTGTGAAATACATGTTTTAATTAAAGACTTGATCAGTCTGAATTACAAACAAAGTATTGTTACTTGTTTGAGAGGCTTTGGTATACTTATATCTATACGTAAACTTGTACAATACATGTCATTGAATTTATTTATATTTTGACTTATGATTGCATCTTTATATGTATATGTGTGTGTGTATCTGTGTGTAATATATGAATGTTCACCAACTATGTAAATAGTTTATCAAATTATATTTTACATAACAATAAACATGTTTATGTAATTTCAATTTATGATGTAATGTTTGAATGTTTATGTTGAATGTTATTGATGAATTAAAATCTTTAGTATGAATTGTTTAAATATGAAACTTACAAATAGTACAATGAGCTTTTAACAATTGCAAATCACACATCGACGTATTATGTCGTGGGTTAGGGTGTGAAACTTTCTATCCATTTCAAAAACCTACAAGCCTTATTATGTGGAAATTTTATTTTGAAGTTTTCATTTATTCTGTGAAAATTTTATTTTGATGTTCCCAATTATTTTATGTTGAATGTTATGGATGAATTAAAATCTTTATCATACTTTTTTTGTGAAAAAAAAAAAAACCAGGTTCAAATGAGTGAATGAAGATTTGATCAAGAACTTGTCTTTGTTACACTCGATCCACCCTTGGTGTAATGACAGTATTCAACAATCACAACTTGTAATTCTTATACTCGTCACATGTCAAATATTTTTTCGTTCTCTCTTTTCATTTTTTCTCTCTTAGACATTGGAATAGACATAACAAGAATGGGAATGACCCAGGGTTGGGGTGGTGTGGGGGCAAGCTATGGGAAGGTTATGGAAAACCCTAATGAAAACTAAGAGTGCTTAAAAAATTCATATCCTAATACGAAATATCTGAATTTCAAACTCGAATTACCTAGGAAGCGCGGATGATTAGAAGTTCAAATTCTGGTACCTATTTTTTAAAAAATCAGATAATTCTGATATTTGGATATCCGAAATTTATATATATTTTTTCTTAGTTAATTCGATATCCAAAATTTCGGATACGGATTTAGGTATATAAATTTACTATCCGAAATTTTCAAATATCCGAACCACCGGATGACAGACTATAAAATCCCTAATGAAAACCTTAATCCTAGTTTTACCATTTAGCCTCTTGATAATCATCTATTTAAAAAATTATACCCTTTTCTTTTTCCTATCTTTTTTTACGTTTTCTTTTATTTTTCTTACATGCTCATTAAAGATAAAAATAAAAACTTGGTCGTTAAATATATATTCTTTAATTTTTTAGATAATTGTCTTCTTAACTACACATATCCATATTATGTGCACATAATCAATTTTATTTTTAAATTACTGTTTTAAGACTTGATAGATTATTTATAAGGCGACTATACCACTTTATGAAGCATTATTTTTAACTGGTAGTTCATTTCATTAGTTTGTCAAACTTTGCGGTTTAATTTTTGTCTTCTCAAACTTTTTGAATTCAAAGTAAATAAAAATAAAAGTGCCCTTGTATAATGTCTAATAAAGGTTGCTAACAGTCTGTATAATTCAAAATTTTCACTAATCGCTCCTTGCTTTTTTATTTCGTAACAATTTAGTCCTTATATATGTGAGTGTGTTGCATAATTTTGTTGAGATTAAAAGGGTGGAAAAATTTGGTTATTTTTTTTACATAATAAATATTCTGATTTTGGTCACAAAAATATATATATATTTTTTTGTAAAATGGTCCTTTAGTTTCAAGTGTTTTCGTTTTTGGTCATAAACATTGGCGGAGTTTTAAGGGGCCCAGGGGTGCCCCAGCCCCAGCAGTTTTTCTGGCCAGAAGTCTTGATATAGCAGTTTTCGGTCAAAAAATTTTGTAGGTTTTGAGCCCGGCCCCTTCGGTTTTTCTTCATAAAATTCCTTGGACCCACTTGGATTTTAAAAAATAATAAAGTTGAACTAGTATTGTAAGTTTTAAAATTACCTTTAAGGGTTTACAGTATCGGCTGTTAACTTGTCAATTAGCCAATCTTGAGTTTAAATCTTGTTTTGTGCCTTAAAAATTAAAATGGGCATTAACTATTGAACATTACCTATTTCAATAATCATCTTTGCAAAAGAAATTGCTGAGAAAAGGAAATTACTGAGAAGTTTGATTCGCAGTGTATAATCAATAAGTTCAAATTAAGAACTCAAATGTCGTCGCGTTAAATTGTGATTCTTCTTCAGAGTACTCACATTTTCGTTTTAAACATTTTATGTCTTGTTTGATACATACATATACATTTGATATTTTAAACTTTAAATTGTTTGACCCGACCCGAATAATCATGTGTCGATCCGAATTTTAGCCCAAAACACAGCGATAAGGAAAAAAATTTGGCCCCATGACTTTCGGTCCCCTCGGACAAATTTTTCAATCTCCGCCACTGGTCATAAAACTTATTTATTTTTACATAATGGTCCCTTAAGGTTTCAAGTGCTATGTTTCTTTTGTCACAAATGAACTTTTTGCATATTGATTCTGTCTTTTTTATATAGGTATAGGATGTTAAGTACAAAAACCGGCTCTCAATTTGAAATTATACTTGATATGTTATTTACCAATTTCAAAAATCTAGAAATTTAACATCATAATTAAATTTTTAAATGTATAGATCTAAGGTTCAAGGTTATAAACGTAGTTAAACAAAAGTATGGATGACTCGACCCTTTCTCATGAGGGTTATATTGCTTTAAGTAATTTTAATACTAATGACTAATGATATTGCTAACCTTTTTCACATTAAAAAATAGTTTTTATTAAGTAAAAATCTAATCCTTCAATAAAAAACTAACTTGCACTAAAAAGAGTTTATAAAATATAAAATTTTATAAAATCATATACTTTTTAAATAACAACTAGTTTAAATCGGTATATCTATAAAATAAAAGTATATAAAAAACAAGATTTCTTAAAAAATGGGATAAACCAGAAACCAGAGTTTTTGAATAACGACATTTTTATAAAAAAAATGATGTTTTTTTAAAAAAGAATTAAAAATAGTTTCTTTAAAAACTGGAAAGTATTTTTATAGAAAGTAATGGAAATTTTTAATGTTAGTGAATCTAAAGATCTCAATTGTTACAAATCAAAAAGGTACTATTTTTGTAGTAATTGAAGTTTTTGAATATTTATTTATTACATAAAGCATTTATTAATATGTAACTCAATCATTATTTGTGATTATATTTAAATCATATTTTACAACTCCTCACGCTCAATCTTCTCCCTCATTCACGACAACACACTCACGATTTTCCACTCACTTGTCACATGTACTAACACAACATGTCTTATTACATAGCTCTAAATAAGAACATGTAAATAGTTATTAATTATAACACACAAGTGTGTATGTCATACATACTCCTTAAATTTTGATATAACGTCAAGTTTTTGAATAATTTTCCAACAATCTTTCCATGAATAATAATGGACACATGATACTCATGATCAAATTTTAAGGGTTGAATCTGCCGTGTGTCTGATTGAACCACAAGAAGCTTCACACAAAACTCTTCCCTGCTAGATAAACTTTTCATATTTACATATATTATATATGGTTATGAACAACATTAGATTGGTTCTACAAAGGCTCCTAGGAATTGCACCTCACGGCTCATATTACAACCTCTCTTTCGTAAATATTTTTCACAACTCATTAGAGTATTTATAGGCGACTCCTCGAGGTTTTTGTCTTGAAACAGATCGAATCCGCAAACATCTCATCCTATCTTTTTAAGTATGTTATAAGCATACCTTTTGTGCTAAACTACCTTCCTCTCAATCGGTTCTTTCCGGTGTAAAGGACTCAGATTCATGACTTGATGAAACATTGCTAGTTCTTTCCTACGTAAAGGACTCAGATTCATGACTTGATGAGACATTGATAGTCTGTCACATATGTTTCCTTGCATACTGAAGATGTATTAACCGAAATTCCCACTGATTGATTTCCGATTAACTGATCTTTATGCCATCATCCCTGGTTGAGAAAAGCAATGTATTTGTACTTTCTCGGGTACAGAGAAGATGATTCAGGGTTTCCTTTGTGTGTGTGTGTGAGAGAGAGTTCTTTTTTGGAATTAGAGGAATTCTTTCCTTTTTCATTCCCTTATATAGACGATAGTGGGCCCTCATATCTGTTTGTTAAAAGAAAATGGGGATTGTTCCTTGTTAGTACATTTTTTTAATAGTTTGCTTTTCAAAATTGTATAAGTTAAATAGGTTTTGCTAAGGTTCGTCTGGCCCACGAACCTCAAGGTTTGGCTGGCGAACCTAAGGGTTCGGTTTGGTTCGGCTGAATGTTATGTATATATGACATGTTTGTCTATCAGTTTTTTTAGTTTTTGTAGGTGAGACAGATCTGTGAGAGAGAGTTTCTCTGTGTGAGAGCTTTGAACTGTGTGTTCAAATTTCATTGTAATCGGATTGCTTTGATCAATGAAATGATGTTTATATAAATGATTGTATATCTTTGATTCATATAGATCAATTCTAGATTCTGAATAGACTTGATTGTTAATAGGATTCCGTTGATCGATCGAGAGCTAATCTACAGTGGTATCAGAGCGCCAAGGAGGAGTTCTATACAAGTATTTTGAAGATTACCAATCATTTGAAGATTATTCAATCATTTTGGAGATAAAGAGATCAAGAGATGGCTTAAATTTTGATTTTCTTTGTATTTGATTGCTTTGTTGACCGTGTTATCATCATCTACTACTTTAGTACATCAAAATTCAGAAATTTGTGGCTGAAATCTGTGGATTTTGAAGGTTCTTCTTGAAATTTTGAAGGTTTTCCCTCCAAAATTTTCAAATTTTGCAGAAAGGTTTATGAGCCGAACCTTGGGTATCTCAGGTGTTGTTTGAAGCAGAGGTTCGCTGTTAAAAGTGATTTTTGTTGAGGTTTGTGTAGAGATTTTTAAAAGGTTCGTCTCAAGGTTTGCCTATTTCTGAGGTTCGTTTGATTAGGGTTCGTTTGACTGAGGTTTGTTGCTCAAAGTTCTATTGAAGAGGTTCGTTGGTCAAGGTTTGTTTCAAGTTTTGTTGGATAAGGTTCATGAGATCAAGGTTTGTCTCAGGTTCGTGAGATAAGGTTCATGAAGATCAAGGTTTGGAGAAGGTTCGCCTGTCATTTAGGTTCGTGAAGTTAAAATCTAAGTGGAGGTTCGCTGATAAAAATTTCAGAATCATGGATGATATGTTTGCTGCTGTGGCTAATCAAAATTTTAAGATACAAAGTATTTTGATTAGTGAAACTGAGTCAGGAAGCACAAATAAAGTGCCCAAACTACTTGATTTGACCGATTATGAAAACTGGAAAGGTCGGTTTGAGACACATCTCAATGGAACTGACACAAATCTTTGGGAAAGAATCTTGTAACCCTATGAAAGACCAAAGGTGGTGGGAACAGATCTGGATCAGACTCTTGATAGATTGGATGTTGATCAAAGAAAGAAATATGATTCTGAAAAGAAGGCTTATTGGATGTTGAGTCAAGCAATTCCTAATCAGATTCTTCATCAATTTGATGAACATAAAACTTCATATGGTTTATGGAATGCTTTAAAGGTAAGAATTGGAGGAAACACCAAACTTAAGAAGATGAAAGCCACTGATTAACGTAAAGAGTTTGAAAATTTCAATTATATTGGAAATGAGAGTCTTGAAGCTTTAATAACCAGATATAGGCATTTGTTGACTGAAGTTCGAAAGTGTGGAATTGAGTATACTGAAGATGAGAAAATAGATTGTTTGAAGATGCTTTGCCTGAGAGATGGAATTCGTTGGTGTTGATTTTGAGAGAAAATCTACCGGGAATGACATTGGTTGAGTTTATCCAAAAGTTAGAAGAACATGAAATGAAAGATAAGAGAAAAGCAAGAAGAGTTAATGTAACTCAGGATCCTTCACTCTATGGTGCTTCTGTGGTTACACCTCCTGTTTCTTCTGCAAAGATTCAAACAGATTTTGTTTCAAGTACTGCTGATAGCACTTCTGTACCATCTGCATCTGCTAGCTCAAGTTCATCTTATTCTGTGAATGAGAAGATGTCTGATTCTTCATCAACTCCAATTCAATTGAATACAACCAATTTGAGAAAAGTAACAGTAGAGGCTGTCAGAGATCATATGTCGATTTTGTCATGTGTTGTCAGTGCCTGTGATGAACAGATAGCTGGAAAGATTGGAAATTCAAATCTTACTTTTGAAGACTATGAGCAGATTGATGATGATGAGATGGAACTGATTGATACTCAGTGGGCTTTGGCTAGTGCAATAAGAAGAATTAACATATATGAGAAGAAAACTGGAAAGAAGTTCACTTTTTATCGAAACACAAAGTTTGGATTTAATCCAAAGGCCACACAATGTTATAATTGTGGTGAGTTGGGCCATTTTGCTCGAGAATGTAAAAATCCAAAGAAGCAAGGAAATTTGAATCCTTTCAAGCCAAAAGAAGCATATCAAAAGAAAAAGGAAAAGCCTGAAGAATTAACAAAAGCTTTAGTCAGTCAAGCAGATGAATGTATGACTGGGGAAAGCAATATGATGATTTAATGGGTGCATTTATGGCTTCTCTGGATGAAGAAACAAGAAAGGGCAAAGAAAAAGTTGAAGAGGTAAATAATGATCTTTTAGAGGTCGTTGAAAAGTTGAAAGAAATGAATGCTCAATTGACTGCTGAACTGATCGAGTGTACTGAAGCTAACAAAAAGCTGGTTTCAAAAGAGAAAGCTTTTGATAAAAAGATAATTTATTTGGGAAAAGAAAATGAAGAATTAAAAGTTTTGCAAAATAATCATGCAGTTTCTGTGCATCTCGAGTCAGTGCAAAAGTTGAAGTGGAATTGTCAACAGCAAGAGCAGAAACAGAAATGAACAAGAGCAAGCTAGAGAATTATCAGAATTCTCAGTATGTTATCGATTACTTTGCTGCCATGCAAAGATCATCGAATGATACTACTGGCTTGGGATTTCCTTATGTACCACCTCCTTCAAGCTATGTTCCTAGACCACAAATTGATCCGAATTTGGAAGTTCATCCAGTTTCTTTAAATGAACATGAGTCTGAACGAGTTGTTGAAAATGCTGGAGGTTCATCTTCTGATGAAAAGGTGTCTCTTGACAGTGATGCTCCAATCAGTGAAGATATCACTGAATCAGAATATTCATCTGATATTTTGAGACAAAATGGTTACCAAGTTAAAAATGTTGACAAAAAGAGTTTGAAATCTCAGAAGTCAAAAGCTGAGATGAAACAAGTGGAGAAGGTGGTGATTAAAACCACTCAAGTTTCCAAACCAGTGATTAAAGCCAAACCAACCGCTACTCTTAAACCTATTGTGTATGTTAAGTCATCTACTACACATCAAGGAGAGTCCAGTGGAAATTTTCGAAAGCAAAATGTGGTTTCTAAAAAGGTTGAAAAAGTGGATTTTTTCTTTGACAGGTTTGAGGTTGGATATAAAGACAAATCAAAGAAGTTTCAAAATCAAATGTGTAATTCAAAGATAAAATCAACTGGTTTTGAGAAACAGAATCTCATCTACAAATGTTGTTTAAAACCTTTCAGTTCATCAAAGTATTATGATGAACCCACACCAAAGAATCATTTGAAAGATGGGAAAATGTTACCGATGTGGTAATTTTGGTCATTTGATTGCTAATTATGATTTGGATTTCAGTTCAACTGATTGTAGCAGTTTTAAGTCTTTTTCACCAAGACAAACACGAAAGTGTTTTACTTGTTGTGGTAAAGGACATATTTATGCTAATTGTCCAAATAACAAAATCAGGAAGAGTTCTGATGAGGAGAGTTGGCTGAATGGTTCAGGTGGAAGTCCTAGGACGTTAGACCTAGTGAAGATGAGATGAGAGTTGTTTGAAAATTCAATCCTAATTGTTTTTGGGTGAAAGAAGAAAATAATCAAAAGAAAAGAGTTTTTGAGAATAAAAGAAATGTTAAAAGGATTGTGAAAATTGTCACATCATCTGATGATGATTCTTTTGATAATGTATCTTCAAAATCATTTTCAAAACAACATTTTAAATCAAAATCATTTTGGAAACTTAAAAACAGGTTAGGTGATGAAGTTTTTGGGAAAGAGGATGATAAAAGTGATGATGGGTATTCGAGTAGGTCATCACAAAAGAATGGAAGGGGTCCATTCCGGGAGACTCGACGCCAAAATGGGGGGGAGGTCATCCCTTTTGAATACTGATTAGTTGTTTTAATTTATTGTGCAGGTTGCATCCATGGGCCATAAAAATAATCGTTGGATTGTTGATAGTGGATGTTCCCGGCATATGACTGGAGAGTTGAGTTTGTTGAGAGATTTCAAGTCGGTGAAAGGAAGTTATGTGAACTTTGCTGGAGACAAAGGAGGTCAAATTACAGGGTTTGGTAGTTTGACAAATGGAAAGGTTTCATTTGATAATGTTAATTTTTGCAAAGAATTAACTAACAATTTGTTGAGTGTTTCACAGATTTGTGATAAGGGTTATAAAGTGATGTTCGACAAAGACAGGTGTTATGTACTCAAGCAAGGATTTCAGATTTCTGAGGAGTGGATTCTGATGATAGCTGATCGGAGCAAGGATCTTTACGTGCTTGACATGGCAAAGGCGGAGACAGTGAATAAAGTGGAAACTTGTCTGGTGTCCAAGGCTACTGAGCAAGATACACGTTCATGGCACAGGCGAATGAGACATATTCATATTCGGAAGATGAATCATCTTGTGCATAATCGTTTAGTTGAGGTGTACTGGTTAGACATTTAAACTTCCGGATGTGTGTGTGTCATGTAAAATGGGTAAACAGAAAAGGAAGTCACACAAAACAAAGAAAATTTTTTCTATTGATATGCCACTTGAACGTCTTCACATGGATTTGTTTGGACCAATCAATGTGAAAAGTATAGGTGGTGAATCCTATTGTTTTGTTGTGACTAATGACTTTTCAAGATTTTCATGGGTCATGTTTTTAAAGCATAAATCAGATACTTATGAAAATTTTGTGTTGTCGATCAATAGATTGGAGACGTTGTATAAGTTGAAAGTGAGATGCATACGATCGGATAATGGGACTGAGTTTATGAATCATCAAATGGAGGAATTTTGTAATTCCAAAGGCATTCAGTCGCAGTTCAGTGCACCGTATGAGCCTCAGATGAATATTGTAGCTGAAAGGAAGAACAGGACTTTGATTGAGTCTGCGAGAACAATGCTAGCTGATTCTAAACTTCCCATTACTTTTTGGAGTGAAGCTGTTGCTACAGCTTGTTTTACTCTTAACAGAGTTTTAATTGTTAAAAGACATAATAAAACTTGTTATGAATTGCTTCAGAATCGAAAGCTCAATTTGGAACACTTGGAACCTTTTGGGGCTCCTTGTACAATGCTAAAGAAAGATTCAAAATTCAATTCCAAAGTTGAAGAGGGTTTCTTTCTTGGCTATAGTCTTCCTAACAAACGTGTGTTTAATAAACGTATGGGTGTTGTGGAATTATGGTATCATGTGGATGTTCAACGACATACACCTATACTAGACGGAAAAGGACCAGATTGACTTTTTGATTACAATAAACTGTTTGAGTCTTTTAATATGTCTCCAATTGTTTTTGATGATGAAATAACCTTACAAATGTTATATGATTTGCAGAATTATGAAGAACAAAGTATTTCTCATCATTCTGAAGATGGTATTACTGCACCACATGAGGAAGGCATTTCAGAAGTAATTAATGATGATTGGTCATCTGATGATGATAATGATGTTTTTGAAGATGCTATTTCTCTTGATCAAGACACTGATTAGAATATTACGAATCTGGATCATAATGTGGGTGTAGCGCAAGCGCCTGTCACACGTGTTCATCTTAATCATCCGACTGCTCAGATCATAGGAGATCCATCTGCAGGAGTACATACACGAAATCAAGTCACAAATGAGGAAAGTTTGTATGTGGAGTTAGAGAGAACTCATGGTAGTCAAGAGCTCTGGATGCATCCGGCATTTATTTTACAAATAGAGCCAAAGACTGTTACTGAAGCTTTACGTGAGCCTGCCTGGGTGGAGGCGATGCAAGAAGAATTGAATCAGTTTCAAAAGTTGGGAGTTTGGCATTTAGTAGATTTTCCAAAAGGAGAGAAAAAGATTGGTACTAGATGGGTGCTGAGATGTAAACGAGATAACAGAGGCTTAATTGTCAGAAACAAAGCTCGTTTAGTGGTTCAGGGTTTTAGACAAGTTGAAGGAATTGATTACGATGAAGTTTTTGCACCGGTGGCGCGGCTGGAAGCAATTAGACTTTTTCTTGCTTTTGCTGCTCACAAAAAGTTCAAAGTTTTTCAGTTGGATGTAAAATTTGCATTTCTGTATGGTTCTTTGAAGGAAACAGTGTATGTTTGTCAGCCACCGGGCTTTGAGGATCCTATCCATCGGGATCAGGCTTACCTCTTGGACAAAGCACTGTATGGTCTTCATCAGGCTCCGCGTGCTTGGTATGAGACGTTATCGACTATTGAACACGGGTTCAATAGGGGTCAGATTGACAAAACTTTGTTCTTTCGAGAAAAGGGCAAGGACATTCTTCTTGTTCAAATCTATATAGATGACATTATTTTTGGATCTACTGATGAACAAATGTGTTTGGAGTTCAAAGAGGTGATGATTCATAAATTTGAGATGAGTGCAATGTCAAATATCAAATTTTTTCTGGGCTTACAAATTGATCAAACTAATAATGGAATTTTCATTCATCAGACAACGTATATTCAAGATGTTCTAAAACGGTTTAGCATGCTTGATTCAAAACCAATTTTCACGCCCATTCAGCCTAATCACGGGATTGAGCCTAATCTTAAGGGGGAGTTGATTGATCCCACCCTTTATCGTGGAATTATTGGAAGTTTGATGTATCTTACTGCCTCAAGACCAGATATTGTATTTGCTACAAGTATCTGTGCAAGATATCAATCAAAACCTTAAGTGTCACTTCTGATTGCAGTCAAGAGAATACTTCGTTATTTGAAGGGTACACCAGACACCGGTCTGTGGTATCCTAAGGATGATAACTTTTCCTTCAATGCCTACAGTGACTCCGATTATGGAGGATGTAAGACAGATGCAAAATCCACAACTGGAGGTGCACAATTTTTGGGGGAACGATTAGTTTCTTGCCAGTGTAAAAAGCAAACATCTGTGGCTACTTCAACTTGTGAAGCTGAGTATGTAGCTGCTGCCAGTTGTTGTTCACAAGTATTGTGGATACAACAACAGATGTGAGACTATGGTTTGGATTATCGTACGACCCCAATTCATGTTGATAATGAGGCTATTATTGCCATAACAAAGAATCTAGTGTATCATTCACATTCTAAACACATTGATATTAGGTTTCATTTCATACACGATTGCTATAAAAAGAAACTTATTGATGTGGTGAAGATACATACAAATAAGCAACTGGCAGACCTTCTCACTAAGGCTTTTGATAAAAATCGTTTTGAGTATTTACTCAAATTAAATGGCATTCGGGTCATGGGTGAGGTCATTTCAAATCAACTTCCTTCATAATCAATTTTATTGACTTAACATCAGATATTTTAATTATTTTTTTGTTTGTTTTGTGTTTTAGTTTTAGGGGGAGAAAATTTTGAAACCTCAAACATTTGAAAAATCAAAAACAAAAAAAATTAAAAAAATTAAAATTATGAGAAATTGATTCGACCAAATGAGAAATGATAGTACATTGTGACAATTCGGCACTTCCGGATTAACACCGTTAATCAGAAATTATCAGAAACGTTACGAAATCGAACCACGTCAAACTTAGAGGATCAAACTTGACCAAAATAAATTACAAGCGTTTGAATAATAAGGATTTATGTTGAAATTACACAAAATGTTCACAGTAATGTTGAAATTACACCTAATGATCTATTTTGACTTCAAAAGTCAAAATTTGAGTTGATAATCAAGAGAAATCTCAAATTTAACATTAACACTGTGATTTTAATCGAATTAAACGTCTAATAAACTCATATTAATGATTTTCGAACGTTATTATCAGTTACTAATGTGCTAATCATCGAATTTAATCAAGAAATGATTCCAAGAGTCAAAACCGTCGTCATTAACTAGCAATCTCACATTAATCGATCAAAACCTTCACAATTGAAATTACTGAATCACTAGTCGGCACATTTAGAGTCTTATGCATACCACAATTTCATTCCCAGAAGCTCGGATTGAAGAAATCGATCGTGAGACGGCCGAACCTTAACTTAATAGGCGAGCTACATCAAAACGACATCAAACAAGGTAACAAATCATTCCTACACGACCTAAAACAAACGATTAAGCAAATCCCCATGTTAATTCGAATTTGTAATATCGAATATACAAGATCGAATAACTAGGGTTCATGCTTAGAACGAAGTTGGGGGTTTCGATTCAAACAAGATCTAGAATCAAATTAATATATACAGATAGCTTCGAGATTGTTTATTGATCGAAACCGATGATATCACATTTGAGGGTTCTAAACTGATGGTTTGATCAAATTAAAACTATGGTGGGACTCGTTTTGATGAATGGAATAAAACCCATATGGTTTTGAGGTCGATCAGATTTGAATCATGGGCCAATCGGACTTACATGGATTCGGTTAATGATAAACAAAGGGAGATCAGTGAGTTTATGGTTAAGACAATTTAAATTTGAGTTCTTGTACAAATATTTAGTGGGCTTGACTGGTAGAGTGAACGTGTTGGGTGTGAGAGGTCACGGGTTCGAACTCGAGGCCCACTGGTTTTGTACAAAACATTATTTTTAGCAGTTTTATCGTAATTCGTTCGTTTTAACTCCGATTTAGCTCGTTTCAGTTGTGTTAGAACCGAAATGAAAATACGAACAACATGAAAGAATAAAATTTATATTGTCACCCGAAAACATAATTTCGTATAGTTACGCTTATTTAAATAAAATCGTATACGATTATATGATCTAATTAAACGATTTTAAAGTCACGCGTATTTATATATGCACATTTCTAACACTCTAACATAGGTGTGTTGACACGTATGCGATTTCAAAATAATATTCGACATTCCGAATAACACAACGTATTATTATCACACAGATTCTTCGTAGAGGATTGTCTACGCGATTTCACGTGTGTTTGATCATTCTACTCACATTCAAAGATGCGTACATGGCCCCTTTTATTATTTTAACTGTTTTGGGGGAGAAAACATGTGCAACAAACATTTTAGATATATATCACTTGCATGAGTTAGCTATTTACATTCAGTACGAACATAGCATTACAAGTCCTTACATATCGAACCATTTAGTTTGCCGTAGTGCAAAGCATGGTGGTTAGAAATAGATCTATTAGGTTTGACAAACCTCACTTGGTAGATTGTAGGTCTACGCAAGTGTTTGACTAGCCAATTCAAACATTACTATTGTTTGTGATAGACAATAGTGGAAAGGCAAATTACATTCTAACAGTCAGCTTCGGTGTCGACCGCTTATGAATAGTACAAATGACTAGCTATCATGACTATGCATATGTGATTATGTTATCTGCAAACATTTCGATTCAAAAAGTTGTTTCAAACATTTGTGACTACTCAAACCTGTGTATGCACCAACCTTTGTGTTGACTTGATTTACATGTTTTCTCAGGACGTTAAAAGCACCAGTAAGGACAAGCATGGACTAGGAGATCGAGTCACATGCATATTTTACATTACAGTTGTTTGGATTTGAATATTTGAGACATTATCGTTGTAATTTACATTTTGCAAACATTGAGGTGTTTTACTTTTTACAAACGCTTCCGCAATGTTTTAAGACTCTGAATTTTTCAATTAAGACCAAAGTTATGTTTGAAAATCATATAGAGGTCTTCGCTATGTCTAATGATCTGAGATCCTGGTTTGTCACGTCCCAAACGGTATGATTCCGTTAGTTGAAATTTGGGGGTGTGACATACATTGTAGCAATTGGAAGCACATCTGTGTCATATAAGAACTTAAAACATAAAGAGCATTTACAATTACTTAGTAGGATATGTTGGTAGGTTTATAACTTAGTTAATATAACATTTGACAAAATTTTGATTATGCTTTGCAGGAAACAGATGCTTAGAACATAGTGCTTAGCTTTGTCCTGAATGAGTGGTGATTAATCTTACAATATGTTTCTTGAACAAAATTTAATTTACTAGTTTTTGATCATGTGTTTATTTTTAAAAATAAATTCAAAATTTTGTTTTTCTTTTGTTTTAGTTTAAAGCTGAAACATTCTCTACGCATACTTACGTCTCGACCTGATTGTTATAGCTTTAAATAATTCAAATTTGTTTTCTTGGTTTGATTAAGATTTGGACAATCTTTGCGTATATGAGAATATCGATCTGATTGTTAAAAGCTTAATCTTAAATTATTGTTTCGTTCATTTTCTGGATCATCTGAGCATACGAAAGTATCAACCTTGATTCCAAGATTTTGAAGAATTTCAATTTGTTTTACATTTAGTTGTTTTCAAAAGATATTCTACTTTGTTTTTGCATGATCAAGCTAGTTAAAATTGAAGTAAATTGTTTCAAGAACATTGTTGTTTGTTTAATTATTCACAAAACGAGGATGTGTTCAAGTAAATGGAGAACATAAAGTATTTGATGGTTTTGTTTTAATTGATATCTTAACTAAGTAATTAAATTTAAAGAGGATTTATGTAACACCAACAAATTCCCACTCGTGATGTCTGTCCACGTGGGTATGACGTGGCCAGAATCACAGCTCATGGTCATATAGTACAAATCTATATGCGTTTCAAATACAATGTTTGACATAAAAGTTTAACTAAAATAATTTGCAGCGGAAATTACATACATCATAGCAGCGAAAAATATGATTGTTTTAACATGCAGTGGAAAAATTGACATGTTAGACATTACATGGTTTTAAAGTACAAAACATAAATCTAAATTGTTTGTTCAAAAGATATAGTATGAAATGCAATCGGATCCTATGCTCAGTCCCCTAAGTGCATTCCTTGTTCCAAGTGTCTGTCACTTACCTGAGAATACAAGTTTAAGAAAAAGTGTCAACACAATAGTTGGTGAGTTCACAGGTTTTGATATATACATATAGTAATGGAAAACATGTGTCATGCGGTTTATCATATGTTAGTCCCGAGCCCTAGGCTCCAAGTGTTAGTGTGTCACTACCCAACTAGGCTTGTTTGTCCTTGCCTCCGCTATGTCTCGTAATTACATAGAAAGTTAGGTCAGAGTTTCACATGTTATGACCTCCAGTCAATATTGTGTCACGTGAGGTTAGTCACACCCAAACGGATCATTCAAACCTACCACGTTGTTTGTACATTAACGGTAAGACTTTGTGAGGGCTTGTTACGAGTTCAACACTTAATGTTTGTCTAATAAACCAACATACACATAAAATGTTTGTAATAGCATAATTGTTTGACTCGATTCAACTAGTATTCTCCGCCTATTTGAAAGTTTGAAAAGAGTAAAGAGGGGCCGTAAACTCACCTTAGTAATCAAGAAATAGGGTAAGCGTAAGCTCCCGCGTAGACTGCGTGTCGGTCACCGGCTACCTATATCATATACCATACATGAGTTTGTGTAAGTGACCGTGCTCGTATTCGTGTTACTGCTCGTGTTTGTGCTCAACAACCCTCGGTTGTTCATGTTTGTCCGTGTCGGTCCACATTGACCGTGTTAGCTCATGTTGGTCCACATTGACCGTGTTTGACCAAGTTTGCCCGTGTTTGACCGTGTCAAGTCAACGACCCGTTGGTGAACCGTGTGTTGGTTGTGAGAAGTGTAACATGCGTGTTAGTGATAGCCGTGTGCAAAATGTGCATGTCGCGTCTATGAACAACTTACTATTTATAGTAAGTTTCCGTTTATAGCAAGTTTTATAACACTTATCGTTTTTAAAGTTCTCGCATGCTTGTTAAGTCCTTAGTGATCATGTTAACACATAACACGTTGTCATACGAAATCATATAAGTCATGTTTTCATACAAAAGTTTCCTAAAATGGAAAGTTTCTAAATCTAGCATGTGCGATATTAGAAACCATCTAACTTAGCATGTAAACATCATATTAAAACATGTTAAGCCATTTAGCAAGTTCAAAATATACAAAGCGTTCATAAACCGATATTCCATAAAATAAAGTTACTATAAATAGTAACTTTGTCAATTTACATACAAATGATCATTCTAAACATACCTAAGCCATTCTCATATCACAATTCATCATGTAATATCATTTAATATCACCTAAACATGTTAATCTAGTTCAAAACACCATTTATCAATATTCAAGCCTTAAAAGTTGCTATAAATAGTAATTATGCTAAATATGGCTCAAAATCAAGCCAAATCAATTTCTAAGTATCAAAATCATCATATTATTATCCTAATAACAATTTCATACACATACATGTTCACATTTCATCCCATATCATCACAATGTAACTAAAAAGTTACTATAAATAGAAAGTTCATCAAGAACTCATATTTTAGCCATTTTAACAACATCATCAACGATCATCAAGAATCCATCTATCATTTCTAGATCATACATGCATGTGAGTAAATCACCCATTTATGACCAAATCATGCATTATAATGACACACATTATCATGGATCGTCATGAATCACCAAGATACATCTTTAAACAATCATAGATCATCAAAATCAATTGTGAACATATCAAACTCAGATCAAAATTCCGTGCATGTGCACTCTATGTGCTTGCATGTAAGTTTTAAAGCTTGCATGTGTATGTAATAGTGATTTTAAGCTACAAGAAGTGTTGTACTACCTTCTATAGCTTCAAGATTGTAGAGATGATGACAAGAACATCCTCTAATGCTTTTGGACAGTTGGTTTGTGTAGGAACAACAAGGTGGTGGTTGTCTCCAAGCTTCAATACTCCTCTTCTTCAAGTTCTTGGTGGTTCTCAAGCTTCCAAGCTTCAAGGAAGGTCTTCAATGGCTTCCTAGATGTCAAATCAAGGTGTTTCAGACGTTTGGGAAGGAAAGTGGCCGAAATGTTGAGTGTGGAGTCGGTTAAAATGAATGTGTAGGTGTGATGATGGGTTTTGGAAGTTTAAAAAGTTGTTTTGCGAATTCATGGTGTCAGGCGCATCGCCTGACGTGGCATACCGGCGCCAGTCGTTGCGCGCGGGGCCATCGGATGTGGCGCCTTTTATTCCTTCCGCGCTGATCGCCAAGGGTCGAAGTTTCGGTTCAGGCGTACCGCCTGACCCACTTGTCAAGCCCAATAAGCTTATTTTGTGGTTTTCGGCCCGTTTTCGCTCATTTCTCGACTGTAAATCATCGTTCGAGCATCGTTCGGACTCTAATTGCCAATTATTAACCATAATTGACTTGTTAAGTGTTTTTGTGACCAAATGTTGTGACGTTCACCAACGTTCGTGTTTTCTGACACATGTGTGCAGTTTTCGATAATACCTTGGATTATCCTGTTGTGTGTCAGTGTTGGTATCGTCATGCCATGTGTTACACTAAATTAAACTAATTCTAGTGCTACGTGTACAAATATCAATTAAATAAACATTTCAATAAATAGTATGTTGACCTGGATTTTACGGGGTGTCACAATTTATATACTGACAATCATCTTTGAATTGTAATTGCTGATAAAAATATTCATTAATTCAATCAGGTGTATTGATGATTGTAATACAATATGATCTCATGTCTGGATCTTTCTCAACAAAAATATGTGATTGTTTTAGTTAGTTTTATATTTCATAGTTAGGTTTATTACATTTGTAGTGTGTTTGTTCTAAAATTTGAAAAATACAAAAAGATTTTTGGTTTTTATCTGATGTTAAATCAATAATTTTTGATTATTTGTTTTGAGTCTGAAACATTAAAACATTGGTTTGTTTGAAATTTTAAATAAAATTGGATTTTGAAAAGGTTAGGTTGAAGGTTCGCCTGATAGGCTTGTGAGTGGGTTCGCATGATAGGTTCGTCCAACAGGTTTGGTCATAGGTTCGTTCAACAGGTTTTGTTGAAGGTTCGTCTGAGAGGTTTTGGACTGGTTCGTTCAATATTTTTGACCAAAGGTTCAGTCAACAGGTTTGGTCAAATGTTCGTTCAAAAGGTTTGTTCACAGGTTCGTATAAATAAAGAGGTTCGTGAATAAGCTTCGTCACTTTCATCTGAAACACTTTCACGAACCTTAGAGCTTGAGTTTTGATTTTTTTTTATTCTCTTTGAGTTTCTTTGCCATATACCATTAGGTTCGGATTTGTATTGTGATTCTAAATAGGTAAACAGATTTGAGTTTGACCGGCTAGATTTGTAGATTTTTTAATTTTTAGATCGAGAATAGTCGAACCTATACTTTTGGATTTACTTAGAAATTTTTTTAAATTTTTGATTTTTGATTTTTTTAATTGTTGTTTGTTTTGATTGTAGAAATGGCAACTCTCACCTTTGGAGATAAACACAATCTGTGTGCGTATTGTCACACATCGAGCCGGCGGGACGGATCGGCTTTCCCGTCGGGCGGAAGGTTCCCGGGGCATGATATCATGAGTGATAATCGTGTTTGATCAGATTGTTTACATAGCATCAAAATTGAGAATAACTAAAGCACAAATAGTATTAAACTAGGATTACAAATTTAAATTACAAATGTTAATGTTTGATAATTTAACTAAGTAAGCCTATCAAAAGAATCAAATGTTTACTATTTTGTATCTGTACAAGATATCAAAAGTGATTCACAGCGTTCATCAAAACATGTGCTTGTCAAAATCTACTAGTTCCTCTATCTGGGCATCTTAGTATGCATTCCTTAGCCTTGAGCTTACTTCTGTACATCACCTGAAAAAACATGTAAGAAAACAAAGTAAACACAATGGTTGGTGAGTTCATAGAGTTTTAGTATGTGAAAAAGAAATAGCTTTTGCAAACCTTTTCGGTAACAACCTTAGCCTCATTAATAACCTCTGTCCTATCCGATTCGGTATGCTTATATATAGGGCATACGAAAGAGTCGAGCCTACAACCCACCCAGACGCCACCCCACCACATACTAAACCACATATGACATTGTTAATGATAATTAAGCATTTTACCTACCATCAAATCCGTTCTCATTATAGCTTAAGCATTCTGTTTGTAAATTTTCCACCCATACACAATAGCATTTGTGAGTTTAACTTGAGAGTTACCATTATGGACAACTAAACACCCGAAAGAATCCAGTATAAATCCATTTCGGCACTAAGTGTGATTAGCAACTTCGGTGGAGATAGAGGATTTCCAAGATGACACAAAGTCAACTACAGAGAACCAGTATCGTCCTAGTTACTTATCACATCAGTGAATAGTTAAGGGGAAACACCACATCGCAAGCACTAAGAGACCATCAGTCAGTTTCCGTTGAATCCAGACCATGAAGGACACCCTATGGCAAGCACTGAGAGGCCATCATAGGTTCCTTCTAGTCCTGACTATTAAGAACACTTTATAGCAAGCACTGAGAGACCAAATATGTTCTTCAAGTCCTGACTATGTAGAACACCCTATGGCAAGCACTGAGAGACCAAAACGGTGTGTTCTACCATAGTCAGTAGCTTTAGCATACAAGTTTATATCATTCGAGTAGTACAGCATTTACGTAACTTGTGCACAAGTACTAGCTTTACAACCGGTAAGGCAAGCACTGAGAGGCCAGACCGTTGTTTTAGCATGGCAAGCATATAAGCATTCAAGAGTTTATAGCATTCATAGCTTCATGTATTCAGTATGTATGTATGTATGTATGTATGTATGTATGTATGTATGTATGTATGTATGTATGTATGTATGTATGTATGTATGTATGTATGTATGTATGTATGTATGTAGCATTATCATAGAATCGTTAGCATTCAACAACGACCTTAGCATTTCTCGTAGCATTAGTATGTAGCATTAGTATGTAACATTAGTAAATAGCATCGTCATTAGCTTTTAGCACTTACCCGTAGTATTAGCATTTAGCATCATTATCAGCATTTAGTATTGGTTTTAACATTACCTCATAGTATTAGCATATGGCATCATCATTAGCCTTTAGCATTAATGTTTAGCAATTTTGCATTGGCATTAGTATTAGCATATAACATTAGCACTTAACATTAGCATATAATAATAACATTGACAGATAGTAAATACCATTAGCACTTGGTATCAGCACGTAGCATTATCGTTAGTATTTAACATATGCCTTTAGCACTTGGCATAATCATGTATCATTACCCTTAGCATCCAGCATTAGTGTGTAGCATTAGCATATAAGAATAGTTATATGAGCATTTATGTAACATTTATAACATTTGTTTGAAATGTATAACATGCTTCTCAGTCCCGATTTAAAATCAAAATAGTTTGAAAAGGGACAAATGAACCCACCTGTGTTGCTAAGTATGAATTACCACAGATAATGCGCGCTCGTTTGTTGCAGCTTAAGTATCTTCAATCACCTGAGTTGTTTTAAGAGATTCGAATACTATAAGTCGTTATAATAGCCGAAACTAGGGCTTTGGTCTCGGTGTGCAACTAAGTGTCCTATGTTACTATCGTGTTTTCTATGATTTCATCAACTAGCCTTAATGTTACCCCTAAATAAAACCCGTGATCCTATAAGAATTTGATTACATATTTATACAGTAATTTGTCTTAATTAAATTTTAAATTATAAATCATTTAATTTATCAAAGAGAGTTTATTATCAAGTTTCATTTAATAACCCATCAAATATTTTAAGAAAATCATCGATTTGTTTGTTAGGCTTAAGTTAATCCAACTTGATTAACTCTAAGCCTAAACTTTAGCTTTAGCTTTCTTTGTTTCTTAGATCGCCTGTGTACACAACTTAACTTAGTAGTCCCATAGAACCATCTAAGTTAATTGTGAGCAATAGGACAATTAACTAAGTGTTAGGTGTTATTAACTAACACTACACTTAGATAAATGCCTTGTTCCGTTATATTCTACGCTTTGTGTTTGAAGTCATCATAACCCTTAAGGTTGTTACATTAGTTTTAGCTTGGCAAAATATTGATGCATTCATCTTTAGCATGAAAAGCTTTTAATCTCATCACCTTTTGTTTTAATAAAATAGACTAGGATTTGCTTATTGTTAACAAAGCCTTAATGACTTCCATGTGCACACACACACACACCCACACACACACCATGCATGCATGAAGTGTGTGTGTATTTGTTTAAGCTTCTCTTATGTGTCTAGTTGCTTAGTAATCCTCCATGACTCACAATCCCCTTGGTCTCGGTTTAGGTTGCCCGAATGGTTGATGGTCGAATGGGCTTTGGTTCGAGCGAATGAGCTTGGCCGTATGAGTCTAGGCCGAATGGAAGAAAGGGCTGCGAATGACCCTTGGCCGAAACAGGTTGACCGAATGAATCAGCATGGCTGAGTGAGGCGATTGAGGGTGTGGTCGAACCAGTAAGACCGAATGGTGCAGCTGGTGCCGTATGAGGCCCGATCGAATGAGGTAGGGGCGAAAGAGAATGAGCCGACCGAAAGAAGGGGTGAGGCCATTCGGCCGGCCATTCGACTGTTCGACCTGCACCATGACAGCCTCCATTTTCGAGCTAAATGGCTATGGTTTGCACTAATACTTGTTTCCAACACTTTCTAGAGAAGGTGTGAGTGATTCCCCTAAGGTTTTAAGTGCGTTTGGCCGGTTTTATGTGGGGTTCGACCTAGGGTTAGAAAAACCATAAAATCGCAACAAAAACCTTGATTTTACCTCAAATCGAGCGGTTTAAAGTTTAGATCTTCTGTACTTTTGAGTTCTACGTGTTGGTATGGTCGTTTAGACACCGAAAGGGCTTGAAATGGTGTAGAAATAAGAGAGTTGGAGATGGTGTTCTAGAGAGAGAAAGATGAGAGAGAAAGTGACGGTGGTGGTGATAAAGTTTGGTTGTTGGGGGAAGATGAGGGTATTAAGTGCCCTCATAAATGGCTTCAACTTAACCGGGTTCGTTCAGGTTCGTTCGGTTTTGCTCGGTTTCGCGTAAAAACGTCGTTTCTGGTTCGTTTACGCGACGAACGTCTCGGTCCTTAAAGATAGAATTTATTAATTAATTTAGATTGTGATTCCTAATAAAATAACTAAATATCTTTTGTTTATTTTAAATTTCTGAAAATGTTTAAGTTACAGTTTAAATTGCGTATTCGTTCGAATCGTCACCCGTACGAACACGACAAACACTACGCTTTTCAATATGGATTTCTAATTATTGGACATCATTCGGAACGTTAAAATTTCAGATGTATTCGTACAGATCGTCACCTATACGAATAATCCGTCCGTTTAGCATTCCTGTAACGAAATCCATTCATGCTTTGTTTTATTCAACCTCGCATACGTTTATACAAAATAGCATATCAATAAACATTCGTATGTAAGTTCAACATTGTCTGATGTGTTTCTGACTGTTAAATCATGAGATTTAATCAGATTTCAGAAACGAAAGCATAATAGTTTAGTGTTAAGCATCAAAGTGTTAATAGCATACAAATAGTTCACGTAGTTTGTACCTGTTACTGTGCAAGTTACTGTAGAGATCACTGTTCCGGCAGCGTTTCCGGCACTGATGTTACACGTATTTAGATCCTACAACAAAGAATGGCAAGGAGTTTTGTCCGATGATTGAGTTTTTGAGACGGTAGACGATTTATTATGCTATCTCCAACTCATGTCACATCTACAGATATCATATTCAGAGTTTCTGGGAGTCAGCTAGGTTGATTACAGTTGATGATACTTATGTGATTGAGGCTAATGTGCTTCGATAAGCCATTAGAGTTACTGAAGCTGATATCAGGAGGGTATTACAGTTTGGAGGTGAACCTGCAGGAATGACTCTGATTCCTGAGAGGTGTATTAAAGGTTGTTTTATGAGGATTAGATACTTTAGTGTCTACAGTGAGTACTCGATCAAGAAGGGAAAGTTACCGTTGTAGTACAAGTTCCTGGCACATGTTCTTCTTCATTGTCTGAGCATGAGAAAGGGTACTTATGATGAGTTGAGAGATCTTATGAGGTCTGATATGGTAGCATTGATTTTGAACAAGCCATTCAACTTCTCTGCAATGATATTCAGATATTTATCAGACAACATAACCAAACCTAAAGACAGATTCTATATGTATCCAAGATTTATTCAGATGCTGATTGATGAAAGGTTTCCTGAACAGAACTTGCCTAGGGTTGCTTCTGATATTCTCAAGTTAAAGCACATGACTGATTCAAGTCTTGGTCACGTAAAGATTTATCGGAAAAGCACTGATGAGATTCTGATAAAAGATTTGGTGGGACATTGTACTAGATCTAATTACATTGCTCCTCAGAATGATGCCTGGAGACATGATGATTTCAAGAATGAACAGCTGGATGATGATGATGATGATGATGATCAACAACCACCAATTCCTCCTCAAGATCCACAAGTGAGACAATCACAAGGTCAGTCTTCTCAGACACATCAACAAACACCAGATCCAGTTCAAGAGACTCCAGATGTAACTCCTTCTACACTGGTTCCTCTTCAAGTGATATATCCAGGTCAAAAGGATGCTCAAAGACAAGAAGATGCTACTGCTTCTTCTCCACATGTTGATGCTGAAGATGTTGGAGCTGATGCTGATGAAGAATCTACTGAGTCTGAGATGGAAACAGTTCAGGTTGGAAACAGAATGGTTAGAAGGTTAAAGAAAAGGCCAGCACAACAGAATGAAGAAGAAAGGGAATAGGTGAATGATCCTAACTTTATAGTTGATGATCCTGAGTCTTCAAGGCCTAAGAAGAAGAAGAGAATGGCTAGGGTTCCTAAAAAAAAGAAGACAAGGACTCCTAGGATTATTGTGTCTTCTCCAGTAACTGTTTCTTCTAAACCTGCTTCCATTCATGTTTCTGTACCTATTTCAGTTGCAGCTACTATTCAAGAAGTTGTTTCTACTTCTCAAGATTATGTTCATACAGAAACTTTCATGCATAGACCTGAGTTTGTAAATGTTGCAACATTCGTGCCTTCATTTATGGATGCTACAACAGTTACTACATCATTTCAAGCAGCTTCTACTTCTAGAGTTGATTCTATGTTTACTGGATTAGAAGATTTGGACCTAAACTTCTCATTGGATTATGATGATTCTGAGTTGAGAAAGAGGATTTCTATATTTTCACAAGAGTTTGACAAGTACAGGAAGCAAAAGGAGAAAGCTAAAACTGAACAACCATCTTCTTCGAATCAAAGTGATATGGATGTGATGAAAAGCAATATGGCTCAGCTTCTGAAATGAAGAGAAGAGGATGTACTGGAAAAGAAATTGATGAATGATAGGACTGCTTCATTGGAGTTTTGACTGAGAAACAAAGTGTTGAACTGGCTGAATTAAAGAAAGAGAATCAAGTGCTGAGGCAAAAGGTTAATGATATTCAAGTCAAAGATAATCAAGCTGAGGCTACTGATGCTAGTGCTGATCCAGTGTATGTTAACATTGATGATGAGGAAGAAGAAGAGAAGGTAGATTATGAAGACTCAGATGTTGATGAACATCCAAGCTTTAATGCTTTTCATGATGATGATGAAGATGATGATGGGATTTGACAGGAGTTGGAAGTTCAAGTGGTTTGAATTTCATAACCGATGCTATTGTGATTTACAAGCCTTCTGGGATTTCTTTTGGTGTTAATCCTATTTCATCTGATAAGGCTAAGGATAATGAAGATGTAGATATTGAAGATTTGACAGAGTTGGAATATCCAAAGAAAGTGATTGATAGTTCATTGCCTGCTTTTGTGCAGTTGTTCAAACAGAATGCTGATGCACAGTTACAAAGTATGTTTGGTGAAGAGAATGAAGATAGAGATTTGGAGGAAGGAGAGATTGAAGGTGGTTATTCTAGAAAAGATCTAGCTGAGCTATTGGGAGTAAGAGTTAATGATTTACAGAATGCAGATGATTATGGAAAGATGGTGATTGGACAATCAGATCAGTCAATTGATTTTGAACAAGATGATCATGTAGATGAGAATTTGTATAATTTGCAAAATTTGAAGAAGATCTTTGATATTGAAGTCCAGAAAAGATCTCCAAAGACAATAGCTGATTTTATGAAAGAAAAGACTTATATGGATATGTGGAGAGAAAGTCTAGATGAACACAAGTACATCATTGATCACTTAATGATTTTTAAGCAAATGGTTGAAGTATTTGAAGAAAAGGTTCAAGAAGACCAAGCAAGATTATTCTCAAAATTCAAGATTGGATCTAAGTCAAAGATGAGAGGAAGAATTGTAAGCTATGGTTACTTTCACAATATTCCTGGAAGCTTGAAGAATAGAGGATGCTATGTTGTTAAGAGAACTGATGGTTGTCAATATTTTGGAAAGGCATTTGACATTATGTCATTACCTTCTTTTGAGTGCATGCAGTTATCAAGACTGAGGATGATAAAGCCTATTCAGATAGAGCACAATGAAAGATTTGAGAAGACGTTAAAGAAAGAAGCTAAGACTGGCTGGAATTGGTTGGTTCCACAGTTTTCTGTATTGAAACATAATTCATATGTGTATCCAAAACCAAAAGTTTATTCAAGACCAAGATTGAGAAGAATAGAACAGAATTGGAATCATTATTTCAAGTTTTGGTTCTATGATGAAAGAACATCTGAAGCAGTCATTCTATTGAGAGAAAATGAGAAGTGGAGGGTGATCAGACTGTTGGATCATGTTTGGTTGGTGAACTATTCAAAGGAAGATATTGATTTACTTAATGAAGCTAAAATCTTTGCAAGTGAAGGGTTTCATGATGTTGGTATTAGCTACAAAGATATGGCTGTTCAATTTCAAACAATAGCTCGAATGTGTTATACTTTGGGAATACACTCTGGATGCAAATGGAAGGATGTCAATTACTTGTATGTTGAGCTGATGAAGTTGCAGAAAGAGATAGATGATAGAGATGCAAAGTTGGAAGTTGAACTATTATCAAAGATTCCAAAGTCAGTTGTCATTCGCGCTTCAGATAATGTTTGTGAAGAAACAAGTGGAGCTCAAGTTGCAGATTAAAGGCAAAGACTTTGAAGATTTTGAAGCAACTATTAAAGGGAAGTTTGTTAGGACATTTTTTTAATAGTTTGCTTTTCAAAATTGTATAAGTTAAATAGGTATTGCTAAGGTTCGTCTGGCCAACGAACCTAAGCAGGTTCGGCAAACCTAAGTCTTGTGTTGTAAAGGTTCGTCCAGCGAACCTCAAGGTTTGGATGAATGTTATGTATATATGACAGGTTTGTCTATCAGTTTTTTTAGTTTTTGTGGGTGAGACAGATCTGTGAGAGAGAGTTTCTCTGTAAGAGAGCTTTGAACTGTGTGTTCAAATTTCATTGTAATCAGATTGCTTTGATCAATGAAATGATGTTTATATAAATGATTGTATATCTTTGATTCATATAGATCAATTCTAGATTCTGCATAGACTTGATTGTTAATAGGATTCCGTTGATCGATCGAGAGCTAATCTACATTCCTTATAGTAGAACCCACCATAACCGTCTCCGTTATTTTCCTTTTGTCTTATTCTCTTCTTCATCATTTTTGTATGCGTATGCATATGTGTATGGAAATATATATGTTGATGTTGCCATGTATGCATATGCATGCCCTATTATGGGCGTGCATAACATAACAATTATTATTATTGCTATTTTATAGCCTTACGCTTCAAGTCCCCCCCAGATCGGTGATTTTATTGATTTCAAAATCGCCAGGGATTTGTAAGTTATTTTAGGAGTTATTTGCATGTTTTATTAAAAAGATAAGAGGGGTTCGTGCGTATGGGTATTGAATTTCGCAATTCATCATGATGATGATTAGAAGGTTGTCTTTTCCGCTGTCCTGACTTAACTGTCAGCAGCTCCTGGGATTTCCCCCACTGCTTAGTATCCCGCCATTATTGAAAAAATCAAAAGTTGAATTGATTACCCCCCCCCCCCCCACAAAAAACCTAAAGAAACGAGCCTATCTGTTGCCACTGTTTTGGACCCCCTTGGTTGCGCAACTGTTACTGTTGCTTCTTCCCCTATGACTGTCCTCCCTTCTTCTCCTTCTTCTTTCCTTCCATTTTCTTCTACTACACCTTTATCTTCGATTGCCTCTGTTGCTTCACCCATCCAGGTCTTAACCTCTTCCATTTCTACCTACTCCTTATCCATGGTTACCTCCCGAACAGATTATTACTTCCGCGGATCCCCCCTTAACCTTTCGGGGCTTTTATCAACTTCAGTGAAATCACCTTCTTTCGGAGGTCCTCCTTCCCTGACATTCAAAGGATCATTTGCTTCTCCTGAGCCTTCTCCTTCACGGCCAAGAAGTTATCTTCTGTTATGATGACTAAGTATTCGCGGAAGCGTGCCGATACATAATTATTTTTATTTTCATTCTGTTTCATTTTTTTAAAAGAATTTTGTCCGCGCGTTATATCTTTCCATATTTTACTAACTTCCAAATGTTTGTCTCTTTTTTGTAGGAATGAATCTTCAGTCCCCCTCCTGCTTCAAAAAACCTAAAGAAACAAGCCTATCTGGTGCCACTATTTTAGACCCCTTGGTTGCGCAACTGTTACTAATGCTTCTTCCCCTGTGACTGTCCTCCCTTCTTCTCCTTCTACTTGCCTTCCATTTCTTCTACTACACCTTTATCTCCGATTGCCTCTGTTGCTTCACCCAAGCCAGGTCTTACCTCTTCCATTTCTAACTACTCCTTATCCATGGTTACCTCCCGAGATCCTCCTTCTCCCATAGTATCTCCTGCTATGAATATTCCTCTCATTTTGACTTCTTCCACCGTTCTTTCTCCTGAATTCCCCACTCGTTCAAATTCAGGAGGAAGAAGTCAAAATGAGAGGAATATTCATAGCAGGAGATACTATGGGAGAAGGAGGATCTCGGGAGGTAACCATTGATAAGGAGTAGGTAGAAATGAAAGAAGAGGTAAGACCTAGCTGGGTGAAGCAACAGAGGCAATCGGAGATAAAGGTGTGTAGTAGAAGAAAATGGAAGGCAAGTAGAAGGAGAAGAAGGGAGGATAGTCACAGGGGAAGAAGCAGTAGTAACAGTTGCGCAACCTGGGGGTCCAGAATAGTGGCAGCAGATAGGCTCGTTTCTTTAGGTTTTTTGAAGCAGGAGGGGGACTGAAGATTCATTCCTACAAAAAAGAGAAAACATTTGGAAGTTAGTAAAATATGGAAAGATATAACGCGCGGACAAAATTCTTTAAAAAAATGAAACAGAATGAAAATAAAAATAAATTATGTACCGGCACGCTTCGGCGAATACTTAGTCATCATAACAGAAGATAACTTCTTGGCCCTAAGTTGTGAAGGAGAAGGCTCAGGAGAAGCAAATGATCCTTTGAATGTCAGGGAAGGAGGACCTCCGGAAGAAGGTGATTCCGCTAAAGTTGATAAAAGCCCCGAAAGGTTAAGGGGGGACCCGCGGAAGTAATAATCTGTTCGGCGGAAGTCGCAGGGGGACCCAAAGAAACCAAAGGTTGGTCCGCGGAGGAAGAAGAACCAACACCAGTAGATACCAAAGTTGAGCCCGCAAGGGAAATGGGGGGCATAACGGAAGTCGTGAGGTGGACCAATAGCTCTTTGACATACCAGAAATCAAAGGAACATCAATTGAACCTGAGGTAAAGACAGAAGAAACTCACGCTCCACCAGGGGGAAGAAGGATAGACCCACTGACAGAAACAATAGTTGGGGGGAGCTCGCGGATCCTGTGGTGACACCAGCCGGGATCGGAGAAGTAGACCCCTGGGAAAAATTAGAGGGAGATAACTGCAAAAGCAAAAATAACCAGGAAATTAGTACATGTTCAGAGTATTTACCGATAATAAAAATGAAAATGAGTGACCTGTTGGGAGGAACTTTCAGGGACACTCCCCGAAACATCTTCCCTTAAAGGAAAAGCAAACATAACAGCTGTGAGATGAAGGAAAGGAGCTTCTTTAGGCCTTAGAGGTTTCTCTTTGGGAACCAGAAGCCCGCGACGGGTATCTGATAATACTTCAAAGAAATCCCCCTAAAGAAAAGGAAATTAGGCAAAATCAACGACAAAAATATTTATACAAAAAAAGAGAAAAAGAAGGGCGC